>PVJD01003860.1:0-151659 GCA_004026545.1 Mormoops blainvillei | reverse complement strand
TTTCTTGGAAGTGTAAAATTATTGGAACTTATCTGTAGCTTTATTTGGAACACTTTTAAAAGTTATTTGCCAAATTTGCTCTGAATATTTTTTTCTATATTTTCCTATTTCTATCTAGTTACCAATGCTGTCCTTTTCAGTAATTATATCCTTAAAGTCCTGGGGTAATTGGAAAAAAAAATAAGGACAGTTTAATTAGGAGGTTACTGAAGTAATCCAGAAGGGCCATGATTTTTGGATTAAGGTGGTGATGGTGAAGATAAGTGCTCGAATTCTTGATATATTTTTAAGGTAATGCTGATAGAATCTGCAGAGGGACCACATGTAGGAAGTGAAAGAAACGAGGAGGTAAGGTTTTTGCCTGGAGTTACTGGGAGGGTATAGTTGATGTAAATGAGGCGTGGAAGGCTTTAGGAGGAGTTATTTTTGGGAAACCATCAGGAGTTTCTTTTGGACATATTGACTTTGAGATAAGCATCCAGTGGCAATATCAAGTAGGCAGTTGTACTGGCCTTTTTATCGTTATAAAGTATTCTTATTTTTCTTTTGTAACAGTTTTTGTCTTAAGCCTATTTTGTCTAATGCTAGCATAGTCACTCCAGCTCTTTTTAGTTCCTATTTGCATGGTGTATCTTTTTCTGTCCTTTTACTTTTTACTTATCTGTGTCTTTAAAATGAGTCTCTTATAGAAAGCACTTAATTAGGTCATTAAAAAATCCATTCTGTCAATCCCTGTCTTTTAATTGTAGTCACTAGTCCATTACATTTAAGGTAAAGACTGATACGGTAGGATTTAAGTAGGCATCCATGGTGAGTTGCTTCGGTCCTGCTGTTTTCAAGATTTCTTCTTAGTCTTTGTCTTTTGACAGTTTGTAGAGGAAATCAAGGCTGATACCAAAGATGAAATGCTAATTGACCTGACTTATGTTGTAAATACTTCTCTCCCACCTCTGTAAGCCCTTTTTGCCCCAAATCTATACTACGCCTCCCAATACCCTCCCCCACTTAGCCCAGCATGAAGGGAATGCGGGGCTATTGTTCTGGGCTCAGAATTTGGAGTTTGTCTCCTCTGGGCCCGTGCACGTAAATAAAGATCGTGCTCCTAACCCCTCAGTGTCTGGTCTTTTCATTTTTCCGTAACAAGTTTGACTATGATTTGTTGAGGTGTGGATCTCTTTAAGTTTATCTTAGAGTTTCTTAAGCTTCTTAGATATGCAGGTTAACATTTTTCATCATTTTGGGGAGTTTTTGGTCATGATATCCCAGACCTTTTTTGCTCCTCTCTCTCTCAGCTCTTCCCCTGGCATTCTCATTATGGGTACGCTGGTATGCTTGAATGGAAGCCCATGGGTCTCTGAGGCTTTGCTTATTTTTCTTCATTCTTTGTCTTTCTATTTGTCAGGTTGGACAATCTCATTCAATCTGTCTTCAAGTTTGCAGATTCTTTTTTTTCTGCCAGTTAAATCTGTTGCTGAATCCTTCTAGTGAATTTTTAATTTCCATTTTTGTACTTTTAAACTTCAGAATATTTGGTTCCCCTCCTCCTTCTTCATATTTCTTTTTTCTTCACCATCCTGCCCCTCCTCCTTTTTTCTCCCTCGCCTCCTTTTTCTTCATAATTCGTCTTATTGATGGTCTCCATTTTGTGAGACATTATTCTCATACTTTCTTTTAATTCATTATATACGGTGTCCTTTATCTCTTTGAATGTATTTGTGATAACCGCCTTAAAGTTTTTGCCTGGTGAGTTCGCCATCTAGGCTTCCTTAGGTACAGTTTCCCCTACTAATTTTTTTTGGTATACAAGTTACACTTTTTCTTTCTTTGCATATCTTATAGTTAAAAAAAAATCTGAACACTTAAAATAATATAATGTATCAACTCTGGAATTACATTTCTCTCTACTCCTTCCCTATCCACTGAGATTTTGTCATTGCCTTTACTTGTTTATTTAGTGATGTTCCTGAACTAAGTCTGTAGTGCATATAAAGTTTGTAAACTTTTTTTTTAAAGATTTTATTTATTTTATTTTTAGACAGAGGGGAAGGGAAGGAGAAAGAGAGGGAGTGAAACATCAATGTGTGGTTGC
This sequence comes from Mormoops blainvillei, assembly GCA_004026545.1. Lineage (NCBI taxonomy): Eukaryota > Metazoa > Chordata > Mammalia > Chiroptera > Mormoopidae > Mormoops > Mormoops blainvillei. Next base: position 149,570 of record PVJD01003860.1, on the reverse strand, counting down.
CTCTTGTGTACCCCCGATTAGGGACCTGGACTGCAACCCAGGCATGTGCCCTGACTGGGAATCAAACCGGTGACCCTTTGGTTCGCAAGCTGATGCTCAATCCACTGAGCTACACCAGCCGGGGAAAGTTTGTAAACTTGTATGTAGCCACTGAAGTCTCCGTTGACTTCAGAGATCAGCTAAAAATTGATCAAATTTCTTTAAGTGCCTTGAAACCAATAAGGCTCCCAGCCTTTGCTGAGGTTGTGTGTATGTGCCTGTGTGTTGGGGCGCACTTTCAATGCTGTGGCAGGTTACTTACAAGTCTGCTTCAGCCTTCATTTTATGCTTGAGCAGAGCCTCAAGGTCAGCAAGGGGTATGAGATTATGACCTTCTTAGCTCGTTTCTGGCCATGTACACAACCCTGCGCACACACATGACTTTCTTGCTTGCCAGGCACATTTCAGAACTTTTCAAAGCCTGTATGGACATTTGATTCCCTAGTTTTTCCTTTTAAGAATTTTGGTCAGCCTCTTGTTAGCCCCAACTGATATTGCTGCCTGAGGCAGCAGCAGTGTTGAACAATTGCCATTGATTATTTTTGACAAATGTCCTGTAGATAGGTCTGTTTGCACAGAGTGGGTTCTGAGTCATGTCAAATAAAGACAATCCCTGAGTGTGGAGCTTTTCGGTGAACTGTCAGAAAGATAAAATGGTGACAGTTCTTTGGGGACAGAGCTTTCAAGGAGGCTCCAAACTCGCCTGTTTCCTCCAGCGGCTGCTAGACTGCTGCTTTTCACAGCTACCGCACAGCTTTTATTCCCATGGTTTTCGCCTTGAAGCTTCCTTTAAGAAGTAGATAGGGGATAAAAAGTGTTCTCATTTATTATATTAAGGAAGAAAAACAATAAAAAGAAGATATTATGTCTTTTAAAAATGATTATCCTTGTTTACAAGGGATTTTATTAAAGAAAAGTTAAGTACCATTTGTCACTTCCACCCACCACCAAAAACAATGCTGACTTCTCAACATTTCAGGGTAAATTATTCTCCATGAATTGCAGAGAATCTTTGTTCAGAGAGATTCAGCTCCCTCCATGTTGATTTAGGCATAACATAGTTTAGATTCTTACAATTTCATAGAAACACTTGGGTTTGTTCCACTGTAGCTGAGTTAAATGCTTTCACCTGAGATTAATTTTCTTCTCCTACGTTGTAAATTACCATAGGAGTAGCCTGAGTACCTAAGAGGGTCACAAGAATTGGACTTCTGGCTTTATTGCCAAATAAATTTGATTAGGCTGACCACTAAATTCTAGGCTAAGAGTAAAATTTCTAGCCAGTATCATCCTTGAGTTTGCTAAACTCAGTAGACAACAACAAAAAACACAAAAGATAAGCAAGTATATAAATAAAATAGCCACAAGTATAAAAATCTGAACTTTATTAAGATGAAGCTAAAATAACCAACAATTAATTTTTATTCTGGTGCTGATGTCATAGGACTTGGGATTTAATTAAAAATTGTGTGATTTGGTTTTCCCTCTTTTTATTTAAGTCTGACTGGTCCACTCAGTTGAATAGAAGACGGTGTCATTGAGTGCCCTGTGCTTTGGGTTAAACCTGATATGCTCAGCTTAATTAGTATTTAAACTTTTTAGTCAAATGAAGTTATTCATAATTTCAGTATCCTTTCTTCCTTTTTTAAACATTAGAAAAATAAAGTAGTTGTTTTGCTTCTTTTTTTCTGCCAATTTTTTGGTGCTACTTTAAACCTTTATAAAATAGTCTGAGCATTGATAAAAATTTCCTTGATCGGGGTTCTGATAATAAAATGGCCAAAAGTTGGTATTTTTGGTAGAAACAAGGGGCCATAAACAATCTTATTTAGCTTTCTTATCATATCTGGGTCCTGAGCAGCCAGTCATAGTTATTTGCCCTACGTACCTTAGCAGACCTGAAGGTCAAGGGAGGTTTTCTCAAAGTTGTTGTTACACAGGAATTAGTCCCAGCGCAGCTTGGAGTTTCTTTCTTGTACTTGGTGCCTCTTTTTACTCACAACCGGTCTTAATATTTGCCTAATTAGTAAGGTGAGCAGCACTTTAGAAATAGATAGATTTGATTTATATGTGGGAGTATATTACCATCCGTGTTATTGTGAATGATAGTTTTGGTTTTAGGCAAAACCTTGCATATGTGTTCTCCTCCCCAGACGCTCCATAGAAACACATGAACGTGGCAGCTGGTTTATGGAGTGGGGAATATCCATTAGTCTCTGGTGGGTTGAGCCAACATAAATGATTCCTTAGAGCAGTGAGATGGAAAACTAGAAATCTAACTAGCTGTATGGCAGACAAGGACTAGACTTCCTCTTATAATTAACGTGCGAGGTGGGAGCATTGCTCCTGGTGAGGCTTGATGGCCTCTCTGCCTCACGTAGCTCACTGGGTATGAATGATGTCTGCTTGTTTATCTGGAAATCTGAAAGTTTGCCTTTGTCTTATCTTTACACCTCATTGCTCCTCCATCTCCTTTTCAAATCTCATTTAAAAGGTATTTAGATATTTTCACCTTGCCCATCTTTCTTAATTTTACTCTGCCTCTCTCCATGGCCTTGTGATTCCAATGTCTAACTCTTTTTTCGAGGTACTTGCTAATCTTCTTCTTCAACTCAAACCTTGCTATAAATTATCTGCAAATTTGGCTTGTGAAACTAAAAAGAGTGCATGAAAACATAGTTGTCTAGATTAGTCCAGAACAGTAAACAGCTTCTAAAGCACAAGTTGGTCACTTGTGAGACTGTGTTAAGTCAGCCATCACTAATTTCATAAGCTAAATTATTATTAGTAGCGTATTCTAAAACATCTCTTATTTAAAGAATAGTTATAGATTAAAATATACAGTTGTTTTGAAATAAAATTATCCTTTTATGAAATCGGTCCCTTCTTTTACAGTAAGGAGTTATTCTAGTCAGCAAAAGTAGTGGACACTAATGACTTTGTGAAGATGTTAGGTGGGTTGGTATTTATTGAGAAGTATGGAGAGGAGTCTAGACAGTTTTGACCAGGGTTTTCTGGCATGAAATTGGAGGGAATATATTATAACACTGCCTTCTGACACTTCAGTCTCTTGTAGCTTCTGTACACTTATCTCCCTATTAAAAAGGCCGAGGGACAGAGGTCCACGAAGGGGCATGTTGCCTAAGGCAGCTGGTGAGACAAACTTTGAGTTAACTTTACCAAATGTGTGCGTTCTACTGGGTCAATACTGATGTCAGTTAACTAGTTTTTGTTGACTTATTGGAGACCTTTGTCCTCAGTGTCTAACTTCAACCTAAAGTTGAACAGAGACACTAGCTGGGACTAGTTCTGCATCACTAGGCAGTACTGTTCTAAAGAATCAGATTTTGGCCAAGTCTCCTATTTTTGAGCTTAAGCTTGTTTTTCCAAAGATCTGTTATTCCTTGAGCTAGTTGCTTCTCACTAGTAGTGGGTAAGCCAAACCCCTCAGGTGTGCGATAGGTAGTTCAGACACAGAAGTGATGGTGCATGTCTTTCTCTGCTGTGAGTAGGTTGAACATTTCAGTTTTTGGGCTACCTTCAAAGTTTGTGAATGCCAACATGTTTGTCTGTATTATTCTTGGCAATATTGGTCCTGGAGAGACTTTCCTTGGATAGATGCTGCACTGCAGGAAATACGGGTTTCTGGCCAATGTGGTACCATTCCAAGGAGCCCTTCCTTCCAGGAAGAGGCTTTCTGTGAAATGTACTGTGCCTGTGCTTTGAGAGTTGTCTGTCAGCATCTCAAGGAGACTGATTGTGATCAAGTGGCTGTAAGCAGAGCTTTAAGAGCAGGTGAGAAATCCCAGTAGATTTTTCTTTCGCACACACCATTTGCAAAAACATTTCAGAACTTAAGATCTGGGAATGTGTCTGAGTTTTCCCCAGAGAAGGAAGGCACAGCTTTAACTTACACTTGCGCCAAAGTGTTATTTATCTGATACATAGGTCTTGTCTTTCAGATCTCCCTGGGGAGAACTAAGACATAGGATTTAATTTGTTTACTTGTTGCGGTGTTGAGAGGAAACTATTTTTGGAGATATTAATAATCTCCAATTGTTTCTTCTTTGTAGAAGAGCCTAAAGAAAGGCCAACACATTGAAAGGGAAGAGACTGATATACAGGGTGGGGTAAAAGTAGGTTTATAGTTGTTCATGTGGAAAATAATACAATAATTAATAAATAATAATATAAGAATAAACTCTGTGTTTCATCTATTCACAACCATAAACCTGCTTTTCCCCAACCCGGCACGTGTAGACAGGGGTGTGTTGCCATGGATTTTTAAAAATGCAATCTTTCGAGTTCCAGGATTCTATGAGGCCTCCAAAAGGGTCTTTGAAGGAAAGTTGGCCACAGCTGATATTTACTCTCTGCCTGCCCAATTATCACCAGATCTTATCCTCATCAATGTTTTCAGGAAAGAGATTTTGAGTCCTAATTCCCTAACTTCAGAATAACACAATGAATTGAGCGGGATGTATCATCCTTTTATTCTTATGATCAACATTTAGATGCCTGTAGTATGAAAATAGAAGTATATAAATTTTTCTCTGCCACAGTGATAGAGCATTTTGTGCTTTTAATAAGTCAGTCACCCATTGGTACCTGGCACCTCTTCAGAAAGTGGAAGGTCACTTTGCTCACAGCAATAGTGTGAGACCTCATTTTTTTATATGAGAATGTGGTTGCTAGGCCATAGGTTCTTTCTCATGCTGCTACATGTAGGGTGTTTTTTCTTGTTTAGGATAAGCTTTCATGAGTTTAAATGATTTCCCAATGGCCTGTCTTGTCTCCTCAGAGTATCTTTCTGTTCAGTGCCCTCAGATGATGATGAGTATGCCTAGATATGAGAGCTTTTGGTTGAGGCTGAATAAGCTCACACTCTAAGACAAATGTTCAGTCTGTAGAAATGTAATAGAAAACCCACTAAGTGTCTCATCAGCTGCAGGTTGATGAGGTGATTCAACTTCAGGTGCTTTGTCTTCAGTGTAAACTTTTTCATCTTTTACTTTGAAGATGGAATGATGGTTTCAAATTGGATTCAGCATGCTGATGGGGACCAGTGCCTACCTCATTGCTCCTGGTGGCCTCTACACTTGTCATTCTTGTCAGCCAGAGAAAAGGCTACATTTTAACCTCCTTAGGCCTCTTTTTGTCTAACATTTCTTTTCTTTTTTAAAGAAAATATTTTATTTATTTATTTTTAGAGAGAGGGGAAGGGAGGGAGAAAGGGAGAGAAATATTAACGTGTGAGAGAAACAAGCTGCCTCTCTCATGCCACCAACTGGGGACCTGTCCCGCAACCCAGGCATGTGCCCTGACTAGGAATTGAACCTGGTTCACAGGCTGGTGCTCAGTCCACTAAGCCACACCAACCAGGGCAGAGATTTCTTTTTAGTCAATGTTTCTTCTCTTTCCTTAAGGTCCCTAGTGCTAAATCCTTTATAGGTGCCATGATAGGTTATATTATCCCTGAACTCATCCTTCTTTCTTTCCTTCCTTCGCCTCCCACCTGCCCCATTGTGCTCTGATGGGAGGACCTCAGGTGCACCTGATCTGGGTCTACATTTTCAATGCAAATTACCAGTCTTTTTTTATTTTTTATTTTATTTTTAGTTTTAATATACCAGCCTCTGATTAAAATGCTTCTTCTTTAGATTTAACTCAGTGTAACAGATGTTTCCTATAGGTAGGAGCAAAGCTGATGTGAGTCATTGCATATGGGTATTCCTACACTAGTTGTTAAAATATTGAAGTATGTCTGAACCGGTCAGTAAATGGCCCTTTTCTTGAGGTCTTGGGTACCCCCCTTTGCTTTCACTTTCTTGGCTCTTTCCCTGGAACTCATCCCTTGGAACTCACTATCTAGAAGTCTTTCAGACCCTACTCTGGTACAATGGCATCCAGGAATCCATTCAGTGGTGCCCACACCAACTAGTTATAAATATTTTCAGCATTGCCCCTGGTTATGAGTCAGTAGAATTTATTGGCAAAGCTTTCCAGGCCTTAACATGTGTTCCTCTTCTGGGGACTAAAATTTTTTGTTGAGAAGTTTGACTTCCAGGATTAGATATCAGTGTCCTTCTGGGCATGCAGGTGAGTGTTATGTTAGAAAATAAACATATCCATGTCAATCCAATAGTAGTTTAAAATAGATTCTGAGATCTAGGCTAAAGTCTTCATGGTTTCCTTGATATCATTCCAATGTCCCTCTTCCTAAGACAGTACTTGGAACCAACTCACCTTTTGAAGTTTTGGTCAATGGACGATTGTACCTTTAAGAATAGTCACCTCCGCACCCTTAAGAAAAAGTTCAAATCTTCCTGAGCAATTTTTGGAAAGCTTTTGTTATCACCTCTTTGTTTAGTGGTTTGGCAGGAGGAGATATGGACTTAACCAGCTTCCAGGAATTAAGATTTGTCAAGTAAAAAAAATTTGTCCTCTGTTTGACATATAAATAAATGCGATTCAATTTGCACTGCACACTAAGCTCTGGAGTTGCATTTCAGAAACCTGCAAACAAATGGAATGAACTCACTTTCGTGTGTCAATATGTGGTTTTATGGATGGAAATGGATGGGCACATGCCCGTTGCAGGCTCATTCGCGCCTCTCATGTTTCAAAGCTTTACTCCAAAATGCCCGTAATGGAAGGTGCTTGTGTGCTAGGGAGGTGGTTGTTCACTGTACCATCACTGATGTGCTGCATTTTGACCAAATGACTAACTTTGCAAATAGACCATTTATGTCGAGTAGGAGCAAAGCTTCTCCACCGAAGTGCATTTTTAATGATCTACTTTAAGAGTAAGTGGGTTTCAAAGTAGCTGCCCAGGAATCTGATTGGCTGGCACCAATGCCACTTCCCATAATTACCCAATAAACCATAAGGGCTTTTTTGGCACATTTATTCACGCCTGTCATGTCAGACCAGCTGCCACCCAGCATTCTAAGTCCACTTCTAGTTTCCTCTTTAAAATCTTTGTGGAGAAATTTGGTGCCTACATACCTTTGAAAAATCTTTGTGGAGAAATTTGGTATCCACACATTGCAAATTTCATGACGAAGTGATGTGCTGTTTTAAAAAAATGTTAATGTTTTCCCTAAATAGCTAAAATTAAAAAAATCATGCTCTGGACTTAGCTGTTACATTGAGTTTTAAAAAATGTCTCACTTCTTAATGCATTTAGGATATGCACTAAAAAATGTAGATGTAATCTAACCTAAATTAGGCAAATTATAAATTCCATCTTGAAACCAACTCTTGAAACTTGTGGAAACAATGCACTTAAAAAATTAAAGGAATAAAAAGAAATTTAAATTGCCTCCTGGGGGGAGGAAGTAACCTGCCGTTTCTATGGTAAAAAACAACAACAATGAAACAAAGAAACTATAATGTAAGAAATCAGAAAAGCATCCTGCACACTAAGTATAATCCCAATATTTTAAAATTTCTATATGAAGTATTTCAATTATATTAAAACTATGGCAAATTGGTATATTTTGGGGAAAAACATTTCATTTCACAGGCATATAGAGATTTTAGATCTTTCATTTATGCCTTCAGATGTTTCTACTAGGATCTCAGCTGTGCTTTTTTATTGACTGGTGGGTGAGTTAATGGCAGTCTGTGGGCTCTGCCATTTGTTGTCGAATCTAGAATAATTCAAACTATTTTCCCAGACTACTGTGGCACTCTTCACATTATCACATAATTAGGTGGAACATGGGAATGGTGACATACTGAATAAAGAACGTGGACATACACTGAAAGGCTCAAAGAAACCAGCTCACACAATGGCTCCCTAGGCCTTCCAGAAAAGAATAACTTCACTTTCAGGAAACCATCATGGAGTGACTTTCTGTATCAGTGTAAAATAAAAACCCAGTATTTCTCCAGCAGAATATTGGCTCTGTGGGGATGAGAATATTGGCAATGGGCTTCCATGAAATAGAAGAAATTAAATGCACTTGACAGTAATTGGCTGAAGAAAATTCAGGAGACATGATAGCGGCAGAGCACAACAAAATAACACAATTAAGGACACATTAGCCATATGTCTGTATTATATTGAGAACACTGCAATGTAAATGACCAGGTGATGACCTTCACCCTAGACTGGAAGGTGGATGACAGAGTCCATGTTGGTTTGGAAACTAAAGGTGAAAAAAGAGATTAAAAATTTTAAGGCACAGGAATGTCCGTCAACAGCTCGGAGCTAATGAGGACTTGATAAATAAAGATTCCTTAGGATGCAATACTAGAAAATATTGTCTCAGCATGTCCTATGGGTTAAGTAAAATTAAAAAGAGTTTTTCTATATCTCAACATGACCCCTTCTAACCTGTACCTTCTGTCAGGAAGTATTTATATGAGGCACATGCTAATACAAAAGAATAAGCATGTCCTTAGTATTCAAGGATGAATATACTTCCATAGTCACTGCATCGTGTGCATGCTGCAATTAGGGTCCCTATCAGATGCTTCTGTAATTGTTGGTTTATATATGTTCCTCCTAACAAGCTCTGGTCTTCCAGTAGCTGGGCACTGTGTCCTCAGAATCTGGTCTAGTGCCAAGCACACCGTGGTCACTCAGTGAATACGCAGTCACTGAATGCACGGTTCTTGTGGTAACTTTGGTTATGGGGCCAAGTTTTGTCTGAAGAGACTGATGGGCTGGCTCTTTCGGAGCGCACTGGCATTTTTCATATGGGTTCGTTGTATGAAACAAGGGAGGGCTTGGCCATAATACTGTGTAGTTTCCTCATTTTTGTTCTATGGTTGTTGCCAAACTGTTCACGCAGCTAAAGTGCATTTGTAGGAAGAGGTAAAGGAAGGAGGAAAGGATAAGTTAATTAAGGATAAGTTATTTTCAGAAATTAAATTCCAAAAATGTTCTATTAGTAGTGGCAGGGTGAAAAATTTAATTGAAAGAATATATATAAATATAGTTGTAGAGTTATAGGTTAGATAAGTCCTGCAAACAAATGTAAGAATATTCACACAGACATATCTATCTATCTATCATCTATCAACCATCATCATCATCTATCATTTATCTATAATACCTAATATTTGCACATACCCAATTTAACATGATTGAACATAGAAATCATTGACCTGTCCTTGTTTCCTACATATTGTCTCAAATTTTAAGACGAGCCCTGTTTATACAAGTATTCCAGTGGTGGGCAAAACTTCATGTTTTATATTACTCTGCTTCATTTCTATGGTTTCTACTCTGTTTGCAAAAGAAATAAAGATTTTTATCTACCATTTTATAGGTGCCTGGTATATCTTAAAACTACTTGGCTTTTGAATTTATATTGGCTTCTAGGTGAAATCATTTCATGCTTGTGTTTTGCACTGTTTGTTTTTTTTATAGAAAGTGATAGTTAAGCTTGCATCAATATAGTTTACTGGAATACCAATCTCAGATTTAGTAACTTGACTTAGCACCTGCTAGGGCAACCATAAGCCACAGGTGGAGAAAACAGACTTTTGAGGCAGATGAGTCTGTATCAGGTTCTAGTGACCCCTCTTACTCACCGAGTAATCATAAGCAAGCTAATTATAACTCTTCTAAGCCTTGGTTTACTTATTTGTAAAGGGGACGGTATATTCCTCATCGGGTTGTTCCAGTGGTTCAATAAAATAACATAAAGAACCATGGAAGTATTCAATTAATAATAAGCCTTATTGGAATACTTCTTCCTTTTACCATTTGTCTTTATAGTTATTTAAGGGGAGATCTATTATTTACCTCCTGTCATCTTATTTTCTCTGTGCCAGTGTTAATACCATAACATTACTAAATAATGCTGTTTATTATGTTGATTATTGCATACCAGAGCTCCCTCAGGCCCAGTGCAATGTAGCCCATTTTAAGTGAGTGAGCTCTGCTTCTGCGAGAGCGAGGCTCCTGTTGTTGCTGATTCTATGTCTGATTTGTACGTAGGCTGAAAGCACTAACAAAGCAGGTGATTTGAACTCTCTGAACATCCGAGTTACATTAAAATGTGTCATCGTCATCACCACACGTGTCCACTGGCTGGGCATTGTTATATACTCAGGAAAGTACTAAGGGAAGTGCTCAGGGAAGCACTTCATACAAGTTTACCTGTGGAACAATCCAAGGATATAAGTAGTTATTATCAATCTCATTTTACAGACAATAAAGTTGAGGGACAGGCAGTCTAAACTTTTCCAAGGCCAGAGCTGGGTGCACACTGCCTGCTTCCAATGCCTGCTTCCAAAACTGTTGAATGGTTGTTGTCGTTGTTATTATTTTTAAATTTACATCATTCTTATGCCTCCCGAAAGTGTTTAAAATGTTATAATATAGCCTTAAGTTTCTAGAACTCTAAGGTACTTTCTGGAATGAGCTTACTCTATTTTCCTGGATATCATGAACTATTTTATGGTGTGTGTGCGTGCTACTTTAATTGATGCTACTTATACTCTATCAATTCAGACTCTTGCGAGGCTCATCCATCCCTTGAATGTTGTCCTAGATGAGTGAAGGGAAGTTTCTAGGTCATTGAGCTATATGGGAATTTTGATTTAGGATGCTACTTTTGATGTCAACACCTTGTGAGGGCTATGCTTCAGATATTACTCACCCTCATACATAGCTTTTTGACTTCATCAGCTAAGCTCAGCCCCCAGTACTTGGCAGAGGTTAGCCTGGCGATCTCATGTTTATCACCTGACCTATCATCCTCCTTTGCCATGTTCTCTTAGCCTTCTAGGATCTTGGTCTAGGGCCCCAGCCTTGAATGATTCTCCTCTTTACTTCTTACCTTCTTGTCAATCTATTGGCACATTTCCAATCAATTACATTACTGGTTTCCCATTTATCAGTGTTAAGTCTTACTCCTCTGTTCATATCATAACAATTAGCAGCTGAACTTGGCCTCTGTTGCCAATGTCTTGGTTCTGGTGTAATAATAATAGTAATAGTAATAGTAATAATAATAATAATAATAATAATAATAATACCCCCTTTCTCCCTTTTTTATTTCTCTCTTTTTAAGACACAGGCACCCCCTATTCTGTAATAGAACTGTATAAGTTCTATTACAGTAAAACCATAGAAGTTTCCTTTTAGTCTTTTTACCCAGGTGAACATACCGGAGAGAGGCACCACTCGGGATCTCCCTAATTCAAGAAGAGGAAGCACCCTTGAAAGCTCTTGCAGTCCGTGGGGCTGTTCCGGATTTCTTCACCAACTGGCAGTGGTATCTGTCTTTCACTTCCAGCATCATAAATCAGCTTCGCATATAGATCTAAGGCATTTCTGAGCAGACTTCTTTTTGGAATTTAATCCATAAAATCATTTAATCCATAAAATCAAGTTAAAATAAATATTGGAGACCGTTTTGGGGTACAAAAAGGAAATTTTCCTTGTCCAGTGCCACCAAACTACTTCAAGTCCATGAGGCCAGGAATGTTGGTGAGTTGGAAAAACATTTCCCCTGCGTCTTTCTCTTTTACTTTCGCACAGAACACTGCACCTGTAACACCTCTGGTCACCAAATGTGTGGGTTATTTTCCCCCCTACACCAAGCAATTCTGGGTCACTAGGTGAGTGTCCTTTAATCTAACTCAATTCTGACACTATCTACCTAGAGATAGTGTCATATCCTGTAGGTTAAGGGTTCAGTCCCATGAAATTGACCCCACTTCAGATGCCAGTCGTAAGTAGGAGGTCCCCAGGTTACCCATGCTTTCTGTCTGATGTGGCTACAGATGGAAGGTTCCTGCAGCCTTCTCACCCATAGATTCAATTATTTGCTAGAACGGCTCACATAACTCAGGGAAACACTAATGTTTCCAAGTTAATGAAAGGATGTGATTGTTTACAGATGAAAAGATACACAGGGCAAGGCCTGTGAGGGTGCCAAAACCCAGTAGTTTCTGTACCTGAGGAGTTGGGGTGTCTTGCCCTTCTGGCATGTGGATGTGTTCACTAGCCTGGAAACTCTCCAAACCTTCTAATTTGGGATTTTTATGCAGGTTTGCTTATGGAGTCATGATCCATCGACTCCATTTTCAGCCCCTCTCCCCTCTCCAGAGAAGAGGGGTTGGGACTGAAAAGCCCAAGGTTCTAATCATGGCTTTGTCTTTTTGGTGACCAGCCCCCATTCAGGGGCCACCCAGAGTTGCCTCATTAGAACAAAAGAAACTTCTAGTTCTCTTAGGAATTTACAAGGGCTTTAGGAGCTGTGTGTCAGGGGCAGTGTAAAAGATCCAGTATTTGAGCAAAGGGTGCCCCTAGTGCTGTTATCACTCAGGAAATTGTTAGGGTTTCAGGAGCTCTGTGACAGGATTCCAAGGCAAAGGCCATTATATTTATTTTCTGTTAAATCACACGCAGGTACAGTGGGAGAAAGTAGTACGTCCATATGATTTCCTCTGGTTGGAGCGTGGCTAACGTTTTGGACCATAGTGTACTGTTCAACTGAGTGGGCAGAAAGGCTGATCAGTTGCCCCAAGCTGAAGACCAGGGTGAAGTAATTACATCTGAGTGGTCTACAGTCCTGGAACACTATCTGCTAGTCATGTGAGGTTGGAAAGGGAGCTGGTGTGCATTTGTCTCAGCTCTTACCCACATACACAAGACATCTTCCTTAACTGAATTAAGTCTGGGTTAATGAATGGAAGTTGATTCTAGTTTTAGGGTTAAGGTAAAATGTTTGAATGTAGAATTTTATATATAGTAGTTTAATTTTTCTACTAAGTTACACTTCATGCACATGGATATTTTCTTGCCTGTGAAAGAATTCAAACCATATTGAAGCATTCTGATATTTAGAATGTAACCATTAAATTGGGCGGAAGGGTCACAGAGCATTCTGTAGAAGTAGCACTGATATATCACTCTTGAAAGCTATGAATTTGGTTCTCCAGCTCTGATTTGTTTAGGAGAACATATTAATTGCTTGGTGGACAGAACTAAACCATTTTAAGCTTCAAAAAGATTGGAAGCTCTGAAAAATAAATAGCTTGATCATAACTGAACATTCATTCTGATTACAACAGGTTATTTGATCAAAGACAGTAAGTTTATTCCAAGAATTGTTTAAAAATGGAATTTGATATCGATACACTAGTTCAGGTAAAATACGTTTTCTTTCAACAGCTAGATCAAAATGGTAGAAATGAAAATGGTAGAAAAGTCCACCCTTGAAAGCATTGTCACGTGAAGATATAGCAGTCAGGAGGAAGGAAGATGTTTTGGCCCAAACTAACTACACATCAGCTGGATGTTAAAACGATTAATTCTATACTGATATCTGCCACTTGCTGAGTTTTAACCTCTTATGTGCCTGCCTCGCACCTTTTTAGTCTTTACGTTCATTAACTCATCTGATCCCGTAAGAGCGACCTACAGATATATAATTTTCATGATACATACCTGCTGGCCAGGCAGGTGTGTCTTGCTAAATGTCAAATATAGCACGTGGCAGGTCTTTCTGCTTCCCTAACCTGTACCTTCAGCCCCTTGATCTCCCAGTCTTTAGTCACTTCACTTCCCAAACAGTCTCTCCAACTCACTGTGGACTATGACAATACCATTTCTGCCATCCACCATTCTTTAGACAAAATTTTAAAGTACTTTTCAAAGGATTATTGGAATGTTCTATATATTTTTTCAGCTTTACTGGGGAATAATTGAGAAATAAAATTGTTATATATTTCCAGTGTACCACATGATGATTTACATTGTGAAAGAATTTCCAACATCAAGTTAATTAACACATCCATCATCTCACATTTTTATTTTGTGTGTGTGGTAAGAACACTTAAATTTTACTCTCTCAGCAAATTTCAATTATACAATACAATATTATTACCTATAATCACCAAGTTAAACATTAGATCCTCAGACCTTATTCATCTTATAACTGGAAGTGACCTTTTACCAACCTCTCTCTCTTCCCTCCCACCCCCAGCCCCTGGCAGCCACCATTCACCTCCCTCTTTCTGTGAGTTTGACTTTTTAAAAACTTTTTTTTGGATTCCACATGTAAGTGATACCATGCAGTATTTGTCTTTCCCTATCTGGCGTGTTTTACTTAGCACGATACCCTCTAGGTTCATCCTTGTTGTTGCAAGTGGCAAGATTTCCTCAATTTTATGGAATGAATTATCCATTATACATGGTAAATTAGACTACAGTGAAAATGGGAGTACAGATATCTCTTCAAGAAAAAAAAAATTGCTTCCTCTGGTTATATACTCAGATGTGAGATGTGGATCATATGGGAGTTCTGTTTTTAATTTTGGGGGGAAACTAAATATTGTTTTCCATAGTGACTGTATCAACTTATATTCCCGCCAAAAATGTACAGGTGTTCCCTTTTCTCCATATCCTGACTGACATTTGTTATTTCTTGTGTTTTTGATAATAGACATTCTAAGATTTGAGGTGATATCTTATTGTGATTTTGATTTGCATTCCCCCGATGATTAATGATATTGTACTTTTCAGGTATCTGTTGGCCATTTGTATGTCATCTTTGTAAAATGTCAGTTCAGGTCCTTTACTCATTGCTTAATTCATTTTTCTTCTTTTTTTGAGCAGTATGAGTTCCTGGTACATTTTAGATATTAACCCCTTGGATATATGATTTGTAAATATTTCCTCCCATTCTATAGGTTGCCTCTTCATTTTGTCCATGGTTTTCTTTGCTGTGCAGAAGCTTTTTAACTTGATGTAGTTTATTTTTGCTTTTGTTGCCTTGGCTTTTGATGTGAAATACAAAAAATCTAAGGGGTCCAGTTTTATTCTTTTGCATGTGGCTACACAGTTTTCCCAATACCATTTATTGAAGAGACTATCCTTTCCCTAGAGTACAGTAGAGTATCTTGGTTGATAGTTTTTTTTTTTCAGCCCTTAATATGTCATTCCTTTCTTACCTGCAAGGTTTCAGCTGAACTCCCCCCCACCCCTGGGTAATCTTATGGGAGTTCCCTTGTAAGTAATAAGTTGCTGTTCTCTTGTTGCTTTTAAGTTATCTCTCTGTCTTTAACTTTTGATCATTTTAATTATAATGTATCTTGGTGTGGGTCTCTGGATTTATCTTTTCTGATACTCTTTGGGGTTCCTGGATCTGGATGGCTATTTCTTTCTCTTAGTTAGAGTTTGCAGCCAGTATTTATATGAATAACTTCTCTTCCCCTTTCTCTTCTCCTTTTGGGACACCTGAAATGTGCTTATTGGTCTATTTGATGACATCCCATAAGTCCCTTAAGCTCTCTTCAGTCTTTTTCATTCTTTTTAATTTTGTTCCTTTGATCAGTTTCATTGCCCTGTTTTTGAGTTCACTGATTTTTTTCTTCTGCTTGTTCAGTCTGCTGTTGAACACCTCTGTTGAATTTTTCAGGTCAGTTATTTTTGTTTTGTATTTTTAAATATTTTTTGTCTCTTTGTTGAAATTCTCACTTTGTCCATACATTGATCTCCTGATCTTGATGGACATCTTTAAGACTATATTTTCAATTCTGTTGAGTAATACATTTATCTCTGTTCCATTAAGATCAGTTTCTGGAAATTTATTCTGTTCTTTTATTTGGAACATGTTCCCTTGTTTCTTCTTCTTTTTTTGGTCTCTGTGTTTGTGTATATACTTTGGATAAAATAGCCTCTTCTCCCAGTCTTGATGGGCTGGTCTTGTATAAGAGATAAACCTTGTCAATCAGCATGACCTGAGTTCCTGGTTGTCTCTTAAACCTTTGAGATTATCCAAATCACCATCTTTGTTTTTAGTGGCTCCTGGTAGTTGAGGTTATGCAAAGACCCATCAGTATTCTAAAGGGGAGGTTCACAGTCAGCACCTTCTTGCAGGCTGATTAGAAACTGGACCCTCAGGAAGTAGCAAGAAAAGTTTGTAGTTAAGCCTTTCTAGGGCAAACTGGGAGTTGGGCATTTTTTCCTGTCCCTCTGCACAGACCTAAGTATATAGATATGAGATGGGTAGATGCGCATGTACCAGTTTAAAAGTGACTTCTTTGTTTGCTATAGTCCTATGAGACGAATGAAATTCGCTCAGGTGACAGCCATAAGAGTTGGGGCAGTAGATGTGTGGACTAGCTCCTTCCAGGGAGATGCTGGTGACGTGGTGCGATTGTCGTAGAGAGCTATAGGAAGAGAGCAGGGGAAATGCCCAATAGCCCTTTCAGGGGAGTATATCAGTCAGCCCCTATTTGCATGCTGATTAGAAGCCCGATCCTCAGGCAACAGCTTGCAAAAGTATGTAGTCAAACCCTTCTAGTGAAAGACTGGGAGATGGGTATTTTGTATGCTCCCTCTGTACTGCGGGGTATCTGTGGAGAGTACTCATATGCCCATTAAGAACTGCTTCTTTGTTTGCTATAGTCCAGTGGGACTAGTAATCCCCCTTGTCTTTCAGAGTTAGGTATTTTGGGGGCCTGTTCCTTACCTCCTCAAGGAGAGAGGCTGGGAGTTAGAGGGTCTCTCCTGATTGTATGGCACTATGCTGAGAGTAGGTTTTATGGTAAGAGTTTGTCTCACTTTCCAATTTGTTTCCATGTGGATATTTTCTCATTTGCCAAGTCACTGAGCTAGGGTTTTTTTTTTTTTTTTTTTTGGTTTCAGAGGAAATTGCTCCCTGTGCATCTGTACATTTGGTGTGTTGTGGGAGGAGGGAAGTTCAGGAGCCTCCTATGTCTCTACCTTGGTCCCTCACCACCAAATGTCCTCTGTCTTGATCTGGGTGTGGTTTCATGGGTATAGAATTGTGTAAAATTGCATTAAGCTTCACAGTTCAGACTTGTGTGTTTTATTGTATGTAAGTTATACCTCAATAAAAATTAAAAATAAAACACTACTAATTTGATGTGTTTAGCATGCCATTTATTTAACATAGATTTGGTGTCCACCCTGTGTTCAGCTGGCCACTGTTTATAGGAGGCATTTCTCAAAGCCCAACCATCTAAGGGGTGAGACTGTCCACCATAAGATTTGGGGTAGAAGAGTTAAAGTCAAGAATTTGTAGCCTGGATGTGTTCTTGTTGTATTTAGTCTAGACTTCATTATGTCCCTTCTTTGCTGTTCATTTTCGCTTTCTGAGAAATAGGTTGATATGAGACTCATATTCAGAGTTAGTCTTTATTCTATATTTCTGTAGTATCCTCTCTCAAGAACAAGACACTCTTTCTGTTAAGAGCAAAATTAAAAGGATTGTGTTTCTATTATTGTATCTTCACCCTGATGCAGTAGTCTGGGTACAGTCTGAATAAACTCAAGGACTTCCCTTTCATAGAAAGGGGATTGAAGAGTTAAATGGACTATTAATTAGCATTCCTTTTTATCCACTATGAAAAATTCAGACATAAGAAATTGAAATTACAAAATTTTCATGATTATATACTTTACAAAATAATTTACTTTAATGTTCTATAAATATTTGGATTTCTAGAGTAATTGCATTTTCGATTAATTATAAATCCCTTGACAGACTGATGGTTGAAAACTGTAGAGCTAAAGATTTAATAGTTGCTTAATTTAAGTTTAGTAGACATGAAGATCATAATGTATCTCTGAGTTAAAACATCCTTAAATGGAAAAGTATGACTTCTTTTATAAAAGTTACAATTTACACCAAAATTTTAGGAATCTATTATTTTAAGAGAGTTATAAATGTGTTGTGAAGCAATATTAGAAGCAAGAATCATCTTTCTTTTTGATTCTTTCTTCAAATTGTAATTTCTGTTGTTAAAAATTATTCTTGCAAGTATCTAATAAAGATAGTAATAAATTTATTGAATACATACTATAGGCCAGGCTCCACTGAGGTATTTTATCTAAGTTTTCTCAATAATCTGAAGTCTCTTGAGGTAGATTTTATTACTTTCATTTTGTTGTTATGGATCCTGAAACTCTTCAAAGTATTGATATGTTTTCTAATCATGAAAGAAAAGTGAAATTATGTATAGTTCTACTGCCATGTGGTTTTCATGTTGTACTTGAAAAATATTTGAAGAATTGCATGGAATAATTCTTTATTAGGCATAATGCTGGATTAATAAAAGGCAACTATGGAGTACAGTGGGACTTGGGGACCAATGGCCATGGTCTGATCCTAGGCTGCCACAGGGCAACATAAGTAACCTCTGTGTCCTTCGGTTCCTCATTTGTTGAGGGTGCTGTGCACCATCTCTGCTTTACAAAGGTGTTCTGATGATAAAATAAACTAATATGCCTACAGCACTTAGAATAGAACCTCTACATAGTCAACTCAATAAATATGTTATTATTGTTAATATTCTATTACCTGAAAATACCATTAACAGGAAGTTGATGTATTTTGCCAGTGCCTGGGATATCATCTTTTTTTACAAAGTTTTTTTAATCATCATCTGAGGATAGGTTTGCTGATATTTAAAGAGAGAGGAAAGGGGAAGGGAAGGAATGAGGAAGAGAGGGAGACACACACACACACACACACACACACACACACACACAGAAAAATTGATGCAAGAGAGCAACATCGATGTGAGAAAGAAACGTTGATTGGTTGCCTCCCATACATGCCCTTATGGGATCAAATCTGCAATCTCATATTTTCTTTCAAGGGGAACTGAGAATTTAGAGAATGATATGAGGATATATAGGTGATATAAGAGTGAGCCAGACAAGTATTACTTAGTCTGTGTTTTGACTTGATATTTAGTTAAACATTGCCCATTTCTCCTTAAATTTTTTTTTGTTTTCCTCAATCATCCTACTGCCAGTTTCTCTTGATGCCTGGATTTGCCAGTATATTTTCATCTTCCCCGCCCTTTTCATTGGAAATAGGAGAAAAGCAGGATGGAACTGAAATGTTTAACTGTATAGCTAAAATACCACTTCAGAATGAAAAAGAAAATCAATTTGGAATCAAGATCAGGTTTTACCATTGCCTTACTAGAGTAAGACAAGCTCGTTACAGATAAAATTGCCTCTCTGAACTTTATTTGTAAATGGGGATGATGGTAAATTTAAAGCTTTTTAGGATTTTATCTAAATAGTGAATTTATCTTTGTGATGTGCTTAGAGGATCCTAACTGCCTTTGTCTTTTATCAAAAAGTAAAAATGCAAAACCCTAGTAAATATAAAAAGTCCTATTTATTTATACATTAATCACTTTTTGTGAGTCCCTTTTAGTCTAATAAAGACCAAAAAGGTAATATTTTCCCTTTTGATTTGGCACAATAGAAAAATGTCTTATTCAAAATTCTGGTTGTGTGAGTTGGGAGAAAAAGTGACATTTTTCAATTAATTAGTTCTTTCAACTCAGGATCCAAAATTACAGTCCAAATTTTCTAATAAGCTGAAGAATGTGAGCAAATGATAACATCTTGCTATTATTGTAAAAACCTAAGAGATACCAGCAGCTTGTGTTTGGATTTAATTATTCGCAGGATATGTTTATATTAATGTACAGTGGCCCCTCTGATGCTTCATTATTTTATTCTTGATATAGAGTAGGGAGTGGATGAGAACAGACTAAAGCTATAGATTGGGAAACTACTTTTAAAAATTTGGCTGTTGTTTCTTGTTTAATGTTTTTTTTGGGGGGGGGATGTTAGTCTCTAAGGCTCATTTAAAATTGAAATATATTATGATTCTATGACTCTATTGCTTATGCACAATGTATCTGTTTATAGTAGAAAAGATGATGAATTAAATGGTGTGGGGTTGGTGATTGGTGTTTGGGTCAATTATTTTGGAAGAGTGATAACACAAAGTCTAAAGAGGTTATTAAGGATTCTCTTTAGAAGTTATTTTGAAAACTATAAATAAAATTAAACAAAAAATAGTTCTGTAGAACTAGTTGGGTTCCAAGAGCTCTTTATTGGTCATGTATCCTGTGGTTCTTCTGAGGCCAGCACAGAGTGAGAGGAGATAAGAGTCCCTCTGAAACAGTGGCGAATACTGGCAAATTTCACAGAGCTGTCTGCTGCCTGCTCACATGGGTAGTCCTTGGTGTAAGACTCAGATATTTCTCAGGACTGAATTGCTCCCTCTGTTTGATGCCTGGCTCTGTAGCTGGCTCTTAGCTCTGCTACGCTCCGTGCCTTCAGAGACTTCCCGTCTGAGTGCACATGGACGCCCCTCGTCCCTGTTACGTGGCTACTAGATTTCCTATGAGGCCTGATACACGCCTTTTACTTCATTTAGGGATCTGACGTGCCCTGCCCATTTTTTTAAGTCCTGTCAGACTGGGGAATAAGACTTGGGTTAGGTCTTTAGAGACTTTATGTTAAAGGCAAAGTGTGTAATGTAGGCATTGGTAGCAGTAATAAAGATCCTCCAAACCTCAGTAAATTAAAACAAAAAAATTATTGCTCATGGGGAGGGGGTGGGGGGTCTCTACTCTCAGTTTTATTCCATTTATCTTATGGTTTCACCAATCAGCATGATACACAATATTTACTATGGCTGAGGAAGTGTGGAGACGGAATGTATACCTTCAACAATTAAATGCTGCAGTTCAGGGCGGCACATTCCCATAGCTCATTGGCTGGGGTTACTTGGATTGCCCCATGTAACCACGAGGGTGGTAGGGAAGTGTAATTCTCCCATATTTCAAAAGCAGAGCAGAGCCGGGTTTGGGTGCCCTTGGATATCTCTTACCTCAGCATTCTTAATTTGTAAATAATATTGTAAATTCACAGCAGTACATTTTATACATTCCCCAGGAATTATTCAGCATGTCTGTGAAGTAAACATTTTCTATACCATATCTATGCCCAAAACATATACACAATTCTATGCTCCTGACTCATTACTGATATAGCAGATGCTTTAAATGGATTTTGTAATAGGTGCTGGATTTGTACTGATCCAATAACATTTTATAAATTGGCAATTTCTTATATCAGTTCTGATCAAGGGTAAATATATGAGGTTAGTAGCTTCACTTAGGAACAGGTAACAGCCTGAAGTTAGCTGGACCATCTGAGAAATGAGCCAGTTTTTGGTTTCATTTGGATTGTGTTTTAATAAATGGCATGATCCTTTGCTCTAGCCTGGCCTCAGGTGTCTCAGGACATCATGTGACCGTGAATTCAATTCCTTTACATTCCTTCTTTTTGTTGGAGTAAGAAGGTAGTAGTTTGTGAACAGAACAGTTTTCCAGACTTCTCATGTAAGGAAGCTGAGGTAGATTGGCGGCTAAGAGGTGATGTCTAGCTGTCCAGAGAATGAGGCGAACTTTTATTCCGGTGCCCGAATCCACTATGTAAAATTTGCAAATTGGAGAGAATCTTGCTGGCAAATGGAAGTTTTGCTCTTCTAATTTTTTTATAACTTTTGGGGTATAATAAAGGTCATCCAATTTTTCAGATTCATCCATCTAAACTTTTTTGGTCCATCTGTTTTTGTCCTGGCACGCACAGTGATAAATTCTTCATTTCAGAGCTGCTTCACTGCTCTTCCAGAACAGAGAAAAGAGAGCACTCAGAATTATTATTAATTTCTAAATAAAATAGGCCAGGTCTTTTGTGCTCCTAAAAATGGAAACAGTTTTTTCACAAACCATACAGGGGGTAAGATTTTAGTGTCATTTGTGGGAGAGTGGCTGTCAAACTCTTTTTGTGAAGAGGCAATTAACTGTTTGTGAAGCTGGCAGTGGGGCCCTGGAGAAGGCGGGGAGAGGGAGATGAGAGGGTCAGGTTCTCACTCCCTTCGGCGGTCCATGTGGCTCTTTCCTGGCTGAGCTCCCCTTGATGTCAAAGTGAGCTGTGTGCGCCAGGAGCGAGGCAGTGTGAGAGGAATAAGATACCGGGTCTGAGTGGTTTGCATTCTTCTTTCTTTTTCTTCTCCCTCTCTCTCTCTCTCTCTCTCTCTCTCTCGATGACAATTTTCAAAATAAAGGGACTTCATTATCTGCAAAGAAAAAAATATTATAAAATTATTTTGAAATACTGGATTAAACCCTAGCGACAACATTTTTGGATATGGAACTAAGTGCAAAGTTGACATTGAAAAGGGACAAATTGAACTAAGGTTATTATTATTATTATTATAAAACTTGGCTGAGTTGGAGCCTTATCTCAAATTTGGTTAGTTTAGCTGGTCATTTGGAACCAGCACAAGAAGCAAGGTCAGTGACTCTCTAGGTATTCTTGTCTCTGCCATCAACCTGCTTGGTGTCCTTGGGTGAGACCCTTCAAATCAGATTCCTCAATTACAAAGTGAGAGTGGGTTAGCATAGAAGAGGAGCCCGGAAAAATGCAATGTTTACTCTAGCCTTTGTCATGCTTTGGTGGGGTGGCATACACTGTACTGTGCCTAATAAATGATTTTTAATCAGGATGATGCTTATGAAAGGGCTGAGGAAATATGGTAATTAGTACTATGGGACCAGACATAATTAAGTACAAATGGTGCCTCAAGGTCGTCTGGTCCTAACATTTGCTTCATGGCAGGAACAATTCCAACCATCTGATTGACTCTTTTCATTTGACTCTCCTGATCATATTCTCTTGCCAGTGGGAGAGGAATGTGTGCGTTTGTGATTTAATATCGTAATATGTTATAACCTATATAGCTGTATTGTTCAGGTCTTACCCTGTACCAGCCATTACGCTAAATGCTTTGTAGGTATGAACTCACTTAATTGTCACACAACCTTTATGGATAGTGTTTAAAAATAGTGTTTACTGTTCTGACAATAATGATTATTTAAAGAAATTGAAATAATTTCATATTTACCGAAAGGTTGCAAGACTAGTACAAAGATTTTTTTTCTTGCACCATTTGAGAGAAAGTTGCTGACATGATGCTCCGTCACCCTGAACACCACATGTACTACCTGACCTCCATTACCATAGATGGTATGTCATAGCTGTGAGCTCACAGGCCCATTCTAGTCTTCCATCCTTTATAGGGCAGGGATTCAGTCCAGGACCATATGTTTCACTGAGTGGTCATACCTTAATAGATTCCTTCAGTTTGGAACAGTTCCTTATTCTTTTTACTTATTTTTTTGTTTTATGATCTTGACATTTGTAAAAATTATAGGCCAGTTATTTTGTATAAACTCCGTTATTTTGTGTTTGTCTGATAATTGCTCATGATTAGATGCAGCTTATACTTTTTTGAGGAAGGAATATCTCAGAACTGATGCTGTGTTCTCGTTAAATTCTATCAGATGGTACACAGTTTTATTTGTTTCATTGCCAGTGATGTTAACCTTGACCCCTTGACTGAAGTACTGTCAGGGCCATCACTGTCCTCCCCTCACCATTTAACAAATCTCCCAGCATCACTGCCCCGCTTGGACTCTTGTGCTGGGCTACGATATCCTTCCTTCTTTCTATAGGAAAGGCTCCAGAAGTCTGCAGGGCTGCTGGACACTGCCTTCCCCACACCCTGCTCCAAGATTCCTACTTTTTTCAGTCTAATGCCTTCTAAAATGAATTATTCATCGAGGAGGAGAGGGAGAAAAGAAAGGAGAAAATGCTATTTTTTAATTTAAAGCTAATGCTGCTAGACCTTGCTACTCATTGTTCTTCCATTGAAGTTATGTCCCTTCCATGTATGAGAAACAAATTGTACAGGGTGGGGCAAAATAGGTTTACAGTTGTTCATATGGAAAATAATACAATGATTAATAAATAATAATACAAGAATGAACTCTGTGTTTTGCTTACTCACAACTGTAAACCTAGTTTTGCCCCACCCCATTCTCCTTCCTTAGTATATTTATGTTGGTGTAAGCAGGCTGCTCTAATTACAAGGCTTGTCCACATGTAATAGAGACCTCAAATAACAGTGGCTTTAGGCAAAGAGAGATTTTTTTGCCAACTTATTTATTTAAAAAAATAATTTATATATAAGTATAAAATAACATTTATAATTCATTTATTTTAAAAATGTATATATTCATCGAATCCTTAATACCCCTGTAGTAAAGAAAAGGAAGCAGAGGCACAGAGAGGTTAAGTAACTAGTTCAAGGTCACACAGCTAATAAATAATATAGTTGGGATTATAGACAGTCTGGCTTCAAGAACAGCCTTGTAACAACCATCCGTAGATGCTACAGTCTTGATAACTCTAGTTACTTAAACAAATTCAGACACAAATGTAATTACCTTGAAAACCACAACTGTTCTTAAGGTTTTGCTCATATTGCTTTATATAAATTATGGCTCAGTAATGCTAATGTCACTTAAATTAATACCTTAAGAATAAAAGACAAACATATCCATCAAATGTTAATTTTGCACAACAGCTACATTTTACATAATTTACCCTGAACCAAAACAGTGGACTGTGAGTTTTCTGTGTCAAATAACATTTTTTTTTGGTTCATCAAACTGTAATTATAAGATGCAGGAACCCAAACTGAGAAGAGGGTGAGGTAGTTCAACAAAGGCCAAAATTGAAAAAAAAAAAGGCTATATTTAAGAAACAAAAGCAGAATCTCATTGGAATCATTTTAATTACAGATGTCCACAGACTCCAAACATATTGCTGCAAATGTTTATGCATACTTTTTATGTGAAAAGATTTTACAAAGTGAGACCACATCGTGGGCCTCTATGCTTATTGCAACATCACCAAATCATGGGCTAGAATTCTTTCCATCACATCAAGGCCTTTAAAACTTGGCAATGTGACCTTTGGCTTGATAGCCAGCTGACTTGGATGCTGGTCTTCGCATTTCTATCAATGAGAATTTGCTTTGATTTTTCTTGCTTATTTCTAACCTGTAAGATGGAAGCAACAGCACCAGCTCATGCTTCTTGCTCAAGGATGTTACTAACTTAAATAGGATTTATTATACAGGTAGGAACATCGAGATCATCCAGCCGAATGGTTTTCCAGATTTTTGGAAACAGTAGATCTCTTTATTCTAAAGAATCCATGTATAAGAGCCTCTTATAAAAGTTATAGGTAGAAGGTTAGAGTAGATCTATTGTGCTATTAGCACGCTCTGCTCTGGCGCCTAGGCCTGGCCTGTAGGCTGTCCTTCGCTTCAGGATGCCCCGAAGCCTGGATAGCTCAGGTCGATAACCACCGAACTCATCTACCTCACTTTTACAGTGGAGAAAACCAGGACCCAGAGGGGAAGTGACTTACGGAAATCCGACAGAGAACTTGCATTGGATCTGAAACCCAATCTTTCATCTTTTGACTCCCAATCGACTGTTCCTTTCATTAAATTAAGTCTTATTATTATTTTCCATTTGTATTCTCCTCTTTTAAAACACCATACTTCTATGAAATTTAATTATTATCTGTACATAGATAACACCATGAATTTACCTATCATACTTATTTCTCCTTGTTGAAGTACATATTCAGCTTTGTCACAAGAAGGCTAAATATGAGGTTTGCCACTTGAAACAAGGTGGCAAAGAGCTTTGTAGTTTTAGCTGCCCGATATCTAACTTGCCTTTTCAGTTCAAAACACTGCTCTCATTCTGTTCTCTATTACTAATATTTGGGGTGATATTTGGTGTCTCTTTTCCTTACCTTACCGTCTACTCATTTACAAAATATAACTCACCCTCAACTATTTCAATTGGATACATTGGATAGCGAGCTTATTCCTAACAAATTAAAATCTGAATGTCAGCTACATGCCATTCTTGCATTTGCACTGAGAACACAGATAAATAAGATATAAGCTCCAGGAGTGCTTCTTTCTCCACTTTCTTACCTCTCTACCACATCTCTCCTCCTGATGAATTCACAGACTAGTGGGAAAGTGAGGTCCCAGTGATAGAGCCAAACTCAGTTGGACCATGGAATCTTTCTCACTATGAGCCTCTTTCCTTATTTTACTCATTCAATTGTTTATGGGTTTGTTTCAGTTAGGATGCTTCACCAATCATGCTCTCACATTATTTGCTTTTCAGTCTCTTTCACTCTTTCTTATTTTCCAGTGAAACAAAAACCCGTACTGTTCTGGGTGCTAAAGACCCTCTATTATATTTCCCCCACACTTCCCATTCTAATGGGAGCATGTGTTCTGTCCTCTGCCCCATCTTTCCCACCCTCTGTTAACTAACCAGACTCTACTGTCAAGTCTCACTTTCTTCTTAGTGTCTTTTTTTAATAGCTCATCTTTATTGTATTTTTTCCATTACCAGTTATCCCACCTAACTCTCTTTCACCTCCACCCCCCACCCACACCGCCCCTGCAATCACCACAGTGTTTTCTGAGTCCATGAGTTCTTTTTCCACCACTGCCTCCTTCCCAGAGCTGTCAGTCTACTTTCTATCTATGAGTCTGTGTCTATTTTGCTTGTTAGTTCAGTTTGTTCATTAGATTCCACATGTGAGTGAAATCATATGGTACTTGTCCTTCTCTTACTAGCTTATTTCACTTAGAATAATGTTCTTCAGCTCCATCCATTCTATCACAGAGGGTAAAATTTTCTTCTTTTTTGTGGCTGATTATTATTACATTGTGTAAATGTATCACAGTTGTTTTATCCACTCATCTACTGACGGACACGTGGGCTGCTTCCAAATTTTGGCTACTGTAAATAACACTACAAAGAACATGGTGGGGCTTATATTCTTTCAATTAGTGTTTTGGGTCTCTTTGGATAAATTCCCAGAAGTGGAATTACTGGGTCATAAGGCATTTTCCATTTTTAATTTTTTGAGATAATTCCATACTGCTTTCCACAGTGTCTGCACCAGTCTGTACTGCATCAAACTAAAAAGTTTTTGCACAGCAAATGAAACCATCAACGAAATGAGAAGACAGCCTACTGAATGAGAGAACATATTTGCCAATACATCTGATAAGGGGTTAATATCCAAAATTTATAAAGAACTTATAAAATTCAACACCAAAAAAACCTAACAACCCAGTTAAAAAATGGGCAAAGGAACTGAATAGACACTTCTTCAAAGGGGACTTACAGGTTGCCAACAGACATGTGAGAAGATGCTCAATACCACTAATCATCAGAGAAATGCAAATCAGCAGAGTAATGCAAATTAAAACCACAATGAGATATAACCTATCAAAATGGCTATCATCAATAAATCAACAAACAAATGCTGGCGAGGATGTGGAGAAGGGCGAACCCTTCTGCACTGTTGGTGGGAATGCAGACTGGCCCAGCCACTTTCTTCTTACCAAGGAAATTATCCTGTCATCCCCACCTCTTGAATCACTTGTTCTCCTATATTTCCCATCAAGCTTTGTCCGTAAACACCCTGGATCCTTTCTGGCCTTTGAAAAAACACCCCAAGTGAATCCTGTAGGAAACTTTTATTAATCCAGGTCCACCTACCTCCACAAATAATAGCATTGTAATCTTGGCCCTATCCGAGAGTTTCTACAGGCTCATTAGGCAGTAAAATGACCTTTTATTTTGACATTTGTTGTGCTGAGTCTTTTGAAGTTTTTGGAGGTTAAAATAAATAGCTCTGTGAAATTTATTGTGTTTAGTGTAAGGATATTGGTCTGATCATTATTCACAGTATTATAGTCATAAACTTTATGAATTATATGAATGATCATGTGTCTCTTTTCACTCATTTTCAGGAATCTCAGAGCAAAATTTGTGGCTAATCTTCAGGAGCATTTATTACTGCTTTTACCCTCACCCAATGGCTTTATCTTATTTTCCCCCCATTTTCCCTTTGCCTAATTTTCTCTGTATTTCCACTTATTCTCACTGTATTACAAGTAATTTTTTTTTGTGCATGTGTTTATAAAACCACCTTATTTCACTTTTGAAAAAAAGTGTAGTCAAAACAAAGTAAAATTTAAATATGTAGTTAGCTAAATGTAAAGCAAGTCTATGATTCTTGACATTTTGTGTGTCTTCAACACAGAGTGGTAGCCCAGTGTGTACTTAGATATGTTGGGTAAAGAGATAAAGAGAAGACATTATGAATGCAAAGTAATATTATTATTTTTAACTTTTTAAAAGTTTATGTATGTATGCATTTTTTAGAGAGAGAGGAAGGGGGGGGAAAAAGGGAGAGAAACATCAATGTGAGAGAGAAACATTGATCAGCTGCCTCTTGTGCGTCCCCCCAACTGGGGACTGAATCCACAGCCCAGGTGTGAATCCTGAATGGGAATTGAACCAGTGACCTTTCACTTTGTGGAACAACAGACACTCAACAACTGTGCTACACCAGTCAGGGTGCAAAATTATATTACTTATGTGAGAAAATTTTAGAGAATTGTTGGAGAGTATGTTAGAAGGTTGCTTGTTTCTATTTGGAATTTGGGTTTCTATTTGTAGCTTGGATTTTTAAATATTTTTTTCTTTTAAAATTTACTTTAAATGACACATTTCCTCAGGAAGAACTAGTTGTATAACATAAGCTTGTTTCGTGATCAACAACCAGATTTGCTTTTGAGGTTTGCTTGCATGGGTGCATTATCTAACCTGTCGTGAACTCAAGCTTCTGTCTCATGATGTCGAGGAAACTGCAGCTGGAAGAGTAGGTGTGTTCTGTTAATATTAATCCAAGTAACAAATAATGTTTTATTGAAAAAAGCTGGTGAGCAAACATTTTAAGAAACAATTAGGAAACTTAAGATTGAAAAAGAAATACCACTTAATCAATCAACAAGCACTTATAGAGCTGTATGTAAGGAGTTTCTTGCTCCATGTGTTTTATAGCAAATAAGTTATATCAGATGGTTTCTCTAAGAGGATTTCCTACATTTGCATGCCCAAGAGCAATTGGAAATAATGACTTTAATTATTCAGTAAACGATAGGCATTAAAAAGCCTAACCTTATCCAACAAAAACTGTTCTGAGCCAGAAAAGGTTTAACAATATTCCATGAGCTCTGCTATCAGGTTGCAATGGTCAGATATTGGGTCTTGGAAGTATGCTGCCCAGTGAGCACTGCCAAAAAATATTTTTGGAGCCCAAGGTTGTTTTAAGGGATATAGAAAATGTTTCAGCTAAACTATGAGAGAGAGATCATGGCGATGGCAATGACGATGGAGCTATGAAGCAGCCTCCATTTGCATAGCCTTACTCCGTGCCAAACACTGTGCTGCGCACTTCACATTTGTTATCTCATTTAAGCCTAACATTAGCTCTGTGAGGTAGGTTCTATTATTTTTGTGTTTACAGATGAGGAAATAAAAGATTATTAGACAGGGTAGGTTAGTGCTCTTAATTCTTCAACATCCGTGTTGTCTAATATAATCTAGCTCTTTTTCTTTCTCAATGAAATGAGGGCCCAGGAGAGTACGGCTCGGTTCTATTCAGCCATTTGCACACAGGTTCTTTTCATCTAGTGACTCAGCCATCCTTAGGGTCCCAGGGTCCGTTCCTGTATCCTCTGCACCTGGCTGGGAGCCAAGGTCAATAAGAGTATGGAGTGCTTGTTCTTAACAGGTCTGTCCAGGGGTGACACACATCAATTTTACTCACATTTCATGGGCAAGGACTCTGTAACGTGGTCACACCTAATTTCAAGTGAGCCTGGTACTTCTGTGGTTCCAGGGAGAAGGGGAAGTAGGTGTGTTAAGCACCTAGCTAGGCTTTGTCACAAGAGATTTAACCAAGGTCACATAGGTCCTAAGGGACAGGGCTGAGATCCTAACTCAGAGCCCTCCCTTTCAAGAAAACATGCTTCAAAGACCCATAAAGCAAATGTTTTTCTAGCCAAGGAGCAAAATTACATTATAGAGTGTAAGGTTTATGTTATAATTTGAACTAAGAAAGGGACCTAAAGCAACAGGTTGAATCCACCTCTGCTAAGACATGTCAGACTCAACCCAAACTGCATTCCGAATCTTCCCCAAAGCTGTTCTGCCCTCTGCCTTCCCCATCTCTCTGGTTGCTCAGGTCAAAAATCTTGGAGACATGTATTTATGTCACCTTTTTTTCCTCACACTCCACATATAATTTGTCAAAATCTGACCGATTTTTCTTTGAAAATACTTCCAAAGTATATTGAGACAGTATACTCTGTTTTCTTTGTTACTGAGGTGAGCTTCTATCTCGTCTCCCGTCTTTCCTTCACCTATTCTCAACACCCCACTCAGAATGGGCAAGTAAGTTCCTTCTCTGCTTAGTGCAATGCTTGTCATTGCACTCAGAGTGAGAAATGAAGTTCTTACAATGGCTCCCAGGCTCTTCCCTACCCTACCCCAGCCCCTTATCTCTCTCAGCCTGTCTTTTGCTCCTCATGTTGCCTGTCACTCTGCTGTAACCATATGGTTTCCCTGATGTTCCCGGGTTAGGATGGGTACCTTCTTAGCTTAGGCTCTTCCCACGGGCTATTTCCTATGCACAGGATATACACATGGGTAACTCCCTCACCACCTTCAAGTCTTTGCTGAAATTTCATCTTGCAATGAAGTCTGCTCTGGCCACCTTGTGGAAAATGGTAACTCTTTTTTTTTCTGCCCTGATTTCCAAATTTCCTACCCCACTCTACTGTCTTTCATAACACCTACCACTTTCCAATATTATATACTAATATGTAATATAGCATATGATTTAACCTTTTGTATATTTAATTTTTTTGTTATCTGCCTCTTATGACTAGAACATAAGCACCATAAAGGCAAGGAAGGTTTTTGTTTTCTTCACTGATGTGTCCCAATCACCTAAAATAAAACTGGCACATGGATTCTCAATAAATATTTGTATAATGATATACTTATTATCTGGAGGTTAATTATTTATGTTTAATACATATTTGAATGAAATCCACCTTAAAATTTGTATGAAACTTGCTGAACGCTTTCTTGTGGAATAAGTAAACAATAGCATATATTAGTTGTTCAACAGGAACCTTTAAAAGAGCAATGATATGTTTACTTCCTTCTATAAGTCCATTTTCAGCAGGTATTTAAACTTGAACTATGGTTGGACTTCTGCTCCCTTTAATGAGGGACTAGGTAATTTGGATCAATACTCTTCTTGACATTGATGGAAAAAAATTGACAAATTATTTAGAAATCTTTCAAAAAGCATGTAAGAATTGACAAGAGAGTAAAGAATTACCTTGCCAAGACCTTGGAGAAGACAGAAATCCAGAAATCCGAGCCTGACATTGGGATCACTTTTACTTCGTAGGGAGCATTTGCCAACACGGAACAGGTGGCTGACAGGCCGAGTGGTGCTTGCAGTCACCTCACAGTGCAGGAGGGATCAAAACTGGAGTCCAGGGTTACTGAAAGGGCATCCATGGGAACACCCAAATTGTGGATGGGACACCACAAGGCTGTACCCTAGGAGTGAGTGTGAACCAGGAATAAATCAACTCTTGCATGGATTCCAGCCAGGCTTCAAGTTATCTGGGGGGCCCCAAAACTTCAAACTCTGAAGTTTGAACAAATGGAAACTAGACTGCCAGCGTCCCTTGAACTGCTGGCAGAAGCAAATGACAGTCTTCTCTTGGAGAGAGACAAAGATCATCCTCAGCCTCAATTTATTACATTGAGGTTTTTATTTCAACTATGATGTCCGTTATACAATTAATGATAACCAGGCACACAGGGAGACAAGAAAACACGACTAAGCAGCAGACCACTGAAGCAGGCCTATGGGACACCTAGATAGTGGAATTCCTAGAGGCTCATCAACAGAAACCGTGTTTATTATGCTTACGGAGATAAACTCTCTCTTTAGAAACTGGCAGCTATGAAAAGCGATTTTGCAAACCTGAGAGAGAGTAAACTAGAAATTCTAAGAATTGAAAAATATAATAATCAATCTGGGAGATATTATTAGAGATTATAATAACAAATCTCTAATAATGAAATATTCCTTGTTGAAATAATGCAGTCTGGTGAATGTTCCTTTTTTTTTTTTCAATCTTTCTGGTCGTACTTTGATCTAATTCTGGATTTTTCCTGATGGTTTTCTGGTTTATCAAGTTTAGGTTGAAATATAAGGTCAGTGTTAAATATAATTACGTTTTCATTCTCAGTGTTTCTTTGTAATAACAATTTAGTGACAGTTATCTTGTTTGGGAAACGTTGTGTTTTGTTTTTGGTTTTACAGTTGCCTCTTTTGTATATATTAATAGGCATAACATGATTTTTATTTTCACTTTTTCTTTATTTCTTTGTTGCACCTTTTCCTATGAGATAACCAAATTTAAACATATTTTATGACCCTGGGGCATAGCTCTTTTGGAACAAGGTTTTCTTAAGTTTTCTCCTTTGATAATTGGTTAATTTAGTCAACTATGAGAATTTCAAGAATGACAGGATTTTAGAGTGAGATGGGAAGCTGAGGCCAGAACTCTAAGCCACTTATGCCCGACTTGAGAACCCTGTGACTTTGGAGATGCTGAGTATTCTAGACTGCCTGGTTGGTGGTATCAGACTCACAGTTGACTCATATCACGATATCAGAGGGCTCAACAAAACAATTGTCTTGTTCTTTGAAGACATTTTAAAAAAATACTGTGGTATTTGTTATTACATTTTCAGAGTGTTTTATAACCCTTAGATTGCATTTTTGAGAGAGGCTGTACTGGAAGAAGACACACCAGATGGCTTTGTGGGGGAAAGCCAGTCTAATCTAAAATATGGTAATAAATGAATTTTTATTTAATTAGTATGCTAATGATTAATAGGAAAGTCAATACAACTGACACCAAAGATATATTAGACATACATTATAATAAACACCCTGATTTGTGCTACTATAGTCTGTCAGATGGACATAACCTTGCTTGTGTATCACGTGACTCAAGAGAAAAGAGTACCTATTGTGCTAGGGGAAACACTTGACAGTTGTTTTATTTGAACAGCTCCCGTCTTACTTCCTGAGGAGCGGCATTGTAGTGGCTAAGTGCCCTGAGGATCTGATGTAACAGCATGTTTCCAGGTAGAGCCAAAGCTTGAGCAAGGTGAGTGGCACCTTCATGGTTGCGGGTGTTATGTATGTTTGCAGATCAAAGTCCGCAAACCTCAGTAGAGGTTTAAGAGCCGGCCCATGATCCCAGGAAGAAAGGATTGAAAACAGAATTAACTCAGGGTTTTAGGAGTCTAAATGAGTGGGTTGCGGTTCCGAAGAGTGTGCCTGCCCTTGGTGGGCGGGTAGGAAGAGGGAACCTGAGGGCGAATCAGGAAGGCAGAAGCCCAGCCACACGGATGGGAACGACACAGCTGGAGTTCCCAAGAGATGCTTCCGCCAGAGGACTCCGAGCTGCGAACTTTCGTGCTAAGGAGCATGCTCGGTCATTCTCTGGAGCGAAGAAGAGAAGTACTAGCACTGCCATTTATATTTGTTTTCATCTCATTCTTTTAAAAAATAAACTCTTATGCATGTCTTATGATGTATATAATGTAGTTCTATAATATAACTTGTATAATTTACATATAAGTAAAGGTACATGCAGAGTCGTGCATGTTGGAGTGCTTTCATCTGCCTAGGTCAGGGAGATCGGGCTAGTCACCTAGTGGGGCCCAATCTGCAGGTGACAGGTTGCTCAGTTAGTGCTGAGATGGGGGCAGAACAAGGAGGCCAAGGAATGGCAAACTCTGAGAGTCTTGCAGTTTTCTTGACTCAGTCCCTCCTCTTCCCTCCCGCCTCCAGCCTCCCTCCCTTCATCCCTTCCTCTCTCTTTTTCTAAATATTTGGTGTTGACAGGATCTAGTGCTTTAATTCTTTATCTTATTTTCTATGAGCACTTTTAACAACTGGAAAAATGCCATTTATAAACTTGATAGAGTGATCTTTTATTTTTTTGGATTTTAGCAACTTATCACAAATACTCAAATCTCTCAGGTGTCTTTTCTTTCAGAAACTGCATTTTAGTTCTTTTCTGGGTTAATTATTAGCAAAAATACACTATTAAATTACAATTATTCTAATCAAAACTTACAATGACCATTTTTAGCTTACTATTAACCATTGTCCCAATTGCCACTGTAACTTAGCTTTTTCATAAATTGAGCTCTGAGTTGACAACTTTCATCTTTTCTTTATCCTTCTTTATGTCCTGTGTTTGCAACTTATATAACAAAACAGCATTATTCTAGCAACCAGGGACTGGAACCTCAGGCAGGATAAAGGCTGTGTAAGGCTCAGGGAGTCACACTAGCATTTATCTAGAGCACATGAGAATCCCTTGGCCAGCGAGACTGCAGTGACACTGCATTGTGCTATGTTCAGCAAGTGTTTGCTGAGTACCTCTTGCATGCTAGGTGCTGTGCCAGCTTCTGAGGTTGAGGGGAAGACATAGGGAATTGTGAGATATGTTCTTAGATCGTAAGAAGCTTATTATATGGTTGTGGTTATAAAGTACACACACACACATATAAAGTTAACTCATAGTTCAGTATATATCTATTACAGATAATAAGACTTTAAGAGCTCAGGGGGAACGTAAGTGTTTTTTCTTTTTATTTTCTCTATTCTTTAACCCCCACCCCTCTGCACAATTTCAGATCTGTGCATATTTGTTTACCTTATTTAAAGATGATGATGATGATGCTTATACAAAAGGACAAATAAATTTAAAGATAGAAAAACTTAATTAATGGATTTGGTTTCCTTCATCCACCCATCCATCATCAGACATTTACAAAACTCTTATTATTTAGCAGGCAGTATGCTAAGTAATAGGATTACAAAGGTATCCTCAGTTCACACATGCTGATGAAAAGTCTACTTTGACTACAAAACCATCCAAAGGAGTGACTCGGGTATACTAGTAAATGATAGATCCTGCTTGAAGATGATGTTAATTCATCTATTCATTCACTCACTGACTTATGCATACATTAAGCATTATTGTTACATACCAGGCACGATGGTCAATGATGGAGATATAGTTGTAAAAGAGCAATACGCAAACCCAGCCTGCACAGCAAAACTTGCCCCAGTTTTCATGGGCCCCATAATTTAACAGAAAAAGCAGATATTAACAGATAATTACTGATACACAATTGTGAAAATGAAGGACCAAGCCCAGGTCTATGGGAGCATATAAAAGGGAGTCCAATGTAATTTCGGGATAGGAGGGTTCCCTCAGAAATCAACACTAAAGCTGAGATCTACTAGGTCTACTACTAGATGGTTTGCAATGAGCATAGCCTACAGTGAGGGGAAAAATATTCCAGAGGAAGGAGGTGACAGCACACATTTATGTCCTGAGGAAGGAACACACATGTACGTGCTCTGAGGAGGGGACAGAATATGAGTAGGTCCTGAGTGGAGAAGGTGTTGGGCCTTCTGAGGTATGTGAGGATTAGCAAGAAGGTCAGTGTGTCTGAGCCCGGGCAGCAGGAGGAGAAGTGAGACTTGTGAGGCAGGCATGGGCCTGATTTTACAGGTACCGTTAGGCTGCTGTACTAGGTTTCTTCGCAGAAACAGAACATATGATATGTATATCACATATATATCTTAATATGTTACCTTTATATATACATATATAATATCACATTAATTTATTTGTTATAAGGAATTGGCTCACACAGTTACGGAGACTGAGAAGTACCATGATCTACCATTTATATGCTGAAGACGCAGGAAAGCTGATGGTAAAGTTCAGTCTGAATCTGAAGGCCTGGGAATGTTAAGTCCTCGTCTGAGAGCAGGAGAAGGCCAATGTCCCATATCAGACAGTCAGGCAGAGAGAGAGAGCGGGTGAGCAAGAGAGAAAGAATTCTCTCTTCATCATTTTGTTCTGTTTGGCCCCACCCCCCCAGTGGACTGCATGACGCCCACCCGCATTGGGAAGGGAAAGCCGCTTAACCTAGTCTGCTAATTCAGCTACTCACCTCATGAGGAAATACCCTCACAGACACACCCGGAATAGTGTTTAGCTAAATATCTGAGTACCCCATGGTCCAGTCAAGTTCATGCATAAAATTAACCATCACAGTTTATACCACAGATTAGATCTCAATGCATTGAGAAATCTTGAAGTGTTATACAGGCAAGACACATATATAGACTTGCATGTTCAAAGGTTCCTCTTGTTGCTATAGGTTAATTTAATCACAGGTGGCCAAGAGAAGAGATGGGAAACTTGTTCAGAGCTTCTTGTCCAGTATATACCTCTTATTCCCGCCCCCCCGCCCCCACCCCCGCTTTAGAATCAGTCTTCCCAAGGACATTTTTTGTTATTATTTTATTGTACAGTTAGAAGTTTTCCTAAGTGTAGTAAATATGTACTAAATATCAAATAGCCCCAAATTTTAACTTCTGAGAAATTTCTTTGTGTTTAGAAACCAAAGTTCGGAGAGACATTTTGTGATGGTGTAGATCTCCATCCTTAGTCCAGGGCTGGGCTCAAATAATTCTGGACTCTTGAAATGTATGTATTACTAGGCACATAATGCACATTCTGACATTGCCTCAGTCTTCTTCATCATAAAGTGAAACGTCAGACAAAACACATTTTGAAGTTCCTTGCATCTTTATTGGTATTAGATTTAGAGAACAGTTCAATACCACTGATGTTGAATGAACAGGTGGAGAGGTTGTATTGTGCAAGCATCTTGTCTCCAGGACTGAGAATGGTGTCTGAACATGGTAGATGTTCAACAAATATGAAGTAACCCAATGGTGGTAGAATTTCTGTGTAGCAACAAGGTCCATTGTAGGTATTGAAAAAATTCTTGTTGATTTCATTGGAACCTCTTAGAAACTGGAGAAGAATGTTACATTGTTAATTTCAAATAAGCATGTAAATATTATGCATATTTAACACTTAATGTTTCCCTAGAGCCAAATTATATGTAAAACTCTTGACATGTTTCTGTTTCACTCAGTTTTTCTATACCTCAAAATGTTTTTGTTTGTTTCTTTAAAACTAAACCCAATGGATTAAACCATCTGCCTACTCTTTTCAAAATGGAAGAATTATTTTCTCCCAAATGAGTGAGATATCCTAGAATTTAAACCCTTAGAGGGCAAGAATCAATATTCTCATATTATTTAATATTCCTCAAAGGAAAATGCAAAGCCAAGCACTAAGGAGACACTAATCAACATCAGCTGATTGTGATAAAGCTCCTTGAA
Source organism: Mormoops blainvillei (assembly GCA_004026545.1). Classification (NCBI taxonomy): domain Eukaryota; kingdom Metazoa; phylum Chordata; class Mammalia; order Chiroptera; family Mormoopidae; genus Mormoops; species Mormoops blainvillei. Next base: position 112,564 of record PVJD01003860.1, on the reverse strand, counting down.
ACTAGGCTTAATATAGTTCTGTTTTCCAGCGTGTCAAAATATTATCTGTATTTAGTAATGCAAAAATTTTTTAAACACAGATAGTTTTGGTTTTCCAATTGTTGAATAATATGTTACCTATATTTAATAACACAAAATTTTAAAAAATCTGAATCTTTTAAATAATTTTTAAGAAAAGATGAAATACTGCCATATGCAATAATGTGGATGTACCTCGAAAATATTATGCTAATTGAAATATCAGTCAGAAAAAGCTAAGAACCATATGATGTCATTGATATGTAGGATATTAAAATAAAACTCATAGACACAGACAGACAATAGTATTGTCATTACCAAAGGGAAGAGGATGGTAGAAAGTAAAGGGGCCACATACATGGTGGCGGGAGACGATTTGAGTACAGGTGGTGAGTATATAATGCAATATACAGGCCATGTGTCATAGCAATGTTCACTTGAAACCTATATGGCCCTGTTAACCAATGTCACCTCAATACATTTAATAAATAAAAATGAGTACATAAATCCAGAACTCTTCTCTACTGGTAAAAAAGTCAAATAAATTCCTTCATCTCATATTTTATATTTGTTTTGGATTTCATATTTGTTTTTAGTAGTTTTGTTTTATCTTTAGTTTGTTTATAGTCTCAATTATGCTCAGGCTTAATTTCTAGCTTCTCACAAGAATTTTAAAATAAACATGAAGTTGCTTGTAGTATAAAGCTCATTCATCAGAAAACTGTTCTGAATGCCCATAAAGTATTTTTGAGGCACTATCATCACAGGCGGTAAGAATAGGAATTTGAGCGCCCCTAAATAATCTTAGATTCTAGCTTTTGACCAGTTCTAAACAGGTGTTCAGAACATTGGGATATAGGAATTTATTTGCCATTGCAAAAAGAATGGCTGGAGAAAGCAACTGACTTTTCTGGAGCACCTACCAAAGCCAGGTGTTTTGTATACTGACCCATTTAACCCTCAGAACAACTCTATGATGATCTCTCTCATTTTGAAAGTAGAAAGCTGGGATGGATTACACAATTTCCCAAGGATACACAGATGGTAAGTGGAGGAGTGGGTCCAACACCAGCCTGTTACAAAGCCCGTGTGCTCCCACTACACTGGGCTACCCATCTTGATGTTATCCACTAGAAAGCTCAAAGCAAGTTGGCCACTATGCCATGAGTACTTGAGACACTGGCAGGCAAGATGATGATTTCATCATGGAAAATTTGGGAAAAGAAGAGAAGAGTCTACAGAAGAATTTTGTCTGACCTCTAATACCGGAACCACCATTAGACTGTGGCATATGAATGGGGCTCTGACTTAGAGCAGGAGATGGTTTGATGCAGCTCATCATGGTTAGCCCCTTTCCAATACTCACAGATTGCCAAAAACATGCCGATGATTCCTTTGTCACATGCAAACTTACTGTTATGTTCTCTCTAGGTCTAAAATATCTCCATAATTGTCACTAACCTTCTTTTGGAAGCTGAAAAATGTAACTGTGAGATGTTTTTAGCTATAAGATGTTTGAGGCAAGGACATAAAGGAATATCCTCACGAGCACAGTTTGTGGTAGCTCGTTCTGGATGAGTCTGTTACTATTCCTTGCCTCCTTCCAATTTTTAAAATAATCTAAAATTGAGAAGCCAGAAGATTCACAGTGTTTTGGCAAACTCAATTTTGAGAAATTCACATAAAGATATATTCTGATAACAATCACGTAACATTTTAAATTTAAAGAGTGGAACCAATGGATTACTAATGCTTTATTTCACAACTAGGGGTGGATAAATTAGTGGCTGGTGGTTGTCATGTCATCTCTTTATTTTGATGGGATAGGCTTTATCTAACATTCAGTAGATAAAAAGGGATATGAGTATGTTATATATATTATATACATAGATAAGGTTTTTTTCTGGGGCATTCTGGGTATAGAAGGTGTATGTACCCCAGCCCCAGACTCCCCAGGGGAACTTTATCATTGTCATCTCTAAAATCCCTGCATGCTTCTTGCCAGTCAGAGGTTCCCATGTCCTGACTTTACCTGTTAGCATTTCATTGCTTTTATTTATATCTTCTCACATGTGTTTATATCCCTTAATAAACATTACTTTGTTTATATTATTTTGAGCTTTATGGGAATGCAATCATTTTTTTCAGATTCTTTAGTTTGTTCTTTTCACTTAATACTATGCTCTTGAAATGTATTAATTTTCACTACTGCAATATATATATTTTATACTGCAATTGATTGATTTATTCATCTCCTGCTGGTAGACTTTCGGGCTACTTCTACTTATGTTTTATTTTTCCTGTAATCATAGTGCTTCTGCGAACATTCTTGTACTTGTGTACAAAAATTTTTCTAGAGTATGTGACTAGGAGGGAAATTTATAGGTCATAGAATGTACTCATCTTCCATATTATTAGATAATGTCAAAGCATTTTCTATAATAGTGGTACTAATTTAAACACCATAACCTTGCTAACTGAGGTCAGACTTTTAAAATTTTGCCGGTCGGGTGAGTGTAAATGGTATTTTTTTGTGGTTTTAATTTGTATTAAACCTGTATATAAAGAGTTTGGGCATATTTCCAGATTTTTTTTTGGCTTTTTAGGTGATGTGTCTCTTCAAGTTTTTTGGCTATTTTTCTATTTGGCTGTTTGAACTGTATCATTGATTTTTAGGAGTTTTAAAATATATTCTGCCTACAAATCCTGACTTTGTTTTATACTTAATGCAGAAGTTTCTAAATTTAGTGAAGTCCAATTATTTAATTTTCAATTACAGTTGAAATTCAATATTATTTTATATTAGTTTCAGGTGTACAGCATAGTGGTCAATTACATAATTTACAAAGTGATTCCCCTAATAATTCTAGTACCTACCTGGCACCATACATAGGTATTACAGTATCATTGCCTAAATCCCCTACGCTGCAGTTTATATCCCTGTGATTGTTTTATAACTACCAATTTGTACTTCTTAATCCCTTCATCTTTTCACCTATCACCCACTCCCTGTTCCATCCGGCAACCCTAACTTTGTTTTCTCTATCTATGAGCCTGTTTCTGTTTTGTTTTCTCATTTATTTTGTTCTTTAGATTCCACATATAAGTGAAATCATATCGTATTTGTTTTTCTCTGTCTTATTTCATTTAGTATAATTCCCCCTGTTTGAATTTATAAATTGTTTTTATTTATGTATTGTGCTTTATCTATCTTAGGAAGTCATTTCCTACTTCAACGGAATCCTATGTTGTTTGCAAAAAGTTTTATCATATTGCTCTTTTTAATCTTATTTAAAAAAAATTTGTATTATTGTTGTTCAGGCACAGTTGTCTCATTTGCCCGCCACCACTTTCCCTGCCCCACCCACCCCCACCTCCCACCCTCAATCTCATATTGCTTTTTATATTCAGATCTTTAATTCACCTAAAACCCACCCACGCCTTCCTTCCTCCTTTTTGGTAAGGTATAAGACAGAGGTTATCTTTTTTCCCCCACAAAATGGATAATCAGTTATCTCAGCACCATTTAGAGAAAATCCATTATCCATGGATTTGAACAGCCAGCTCTAAACCATGTATGTGTAGATTTCCTTCCAGCCTTTCTATTCTATTCTATTGATCAATTTTGTTTATCTCTTGTCTATCTCTTTATTCATACCTGGCATTACTATTGAAGTTTCAATATTTGTTAAGGCAAATCCTCCTTCCTGTTTTTTTCCAGAAGTTTTTTGCCCCCTTAATCTTTCATATAAACTTAGAGCTGCCTAATCAAACCTTAGTTATACACATACATGCAAAAATGTGCTGAGATTTTGATTGGAATTGTATTGAATCTATATACCAACTTAGGCAATTACAGGATTTGACATGTATGAGGTCTGTCCAGAAGGTATCCAGCCATGTAGTATGAAAAATAGAGACATTTATTGAAGAGGATACAAGGCACAAGAAACATAGGGTAATGATGCCTCAGTCCCCTTCAAAACAGGCACCTTAGGACCTCACACAATTCTCCCAATCACCATTAGCTGCCTGTCGTATTTTACTGAATCTCATCAATAGTCCAAAATCTCTTGCCTTTCGAAGTTGATTTTTAGATCTGGGAAAAGACAGAAGTTGCAGAGCACCAGATCTGGGCTGTGGGGTAGGGGGCTGAGTCACCTGAGCAATCTGATGTTTTACCAGAAAACTCTGCATGAGACATGATACATGAGTGGGTACATTGTCATGATAAAGCTGCCAATCCCCAGGTGCCCATAGCTGAGGCCTTCTGAATCTTCCAAATAGTTTCCACAGAGGAATGTTCAAGTGTAATGCAAAATTTGATGCAGATTTGTGGCTTTACCTGCTTAGTCATTTTGAGTGTGACGGTCACATAGTACACATATTCACTCAATGGAAAGTACTGCCCACACTGACTAGTACAGTGAAGTCATCTTTGTTGATGCATGCACATTCCAGTCCACTTGCCTTGGCTACCAGGTTACATCGATGTCATGCAAACAATTCTTGTTATATTAACAATGGTTGTACTTTTTCTGGACAGACCTCATATATAATATTAGGGTTTTCAGCCTTTGAATATGGCATATTTTTCCATTTAGTTGGCTCTTTAAAAATATCTTTTAGTAAAAGTTTGTGATTTTCTCCATAAAAGTTGTATTCATCATGTTAAAGCTAAAAAACTTCTAAGTAGGCCATATTTGCTAATTTCCACTTTAGATCTGCTGTGAAGACAAATGGTCATGGAAGCACCTTTCAGAAGGAGGAACTCAGAGATCAAGAGAAAAATTCCCAAGGGATGCCTTTGAGAGCACAGAAAATAGTCTAATCAAGGAGTTTCCATCTTCTTCCGTAACTAACCCTTGTCCCCACCTCAGGGTGTAGAACTTTTCTATGGATTCTCCAGCAGGCTTTCATGATTAGTGATTTCTGATGTCTCTTGTACTCCCCCCTTTTAAGTGGCATTTTTGCTATCATTATCCTGGTCCAAATCTACTGTTGTATTTTGCATGTTGGCAGTGTAGATGACTTGTGTTGTTAGTTCATAGGCCACCAAGCCTTGAGGAGCCACATCAACATCAACACAATAACTCAATCATGTATCTTAAAGTGAGAAATGAATACAGAGCTATGTATTCCAACAGGACTATGTGATCAAACAGGACTATGTTTGTGTCTTTTGGAAAGGCAGTGAATGTTTTCTGTGTGGAGACAGAACATTAAAAAGGTTACCAGACCCCTGTTCCACACCATATAAATTTTTTAAACACAAAATGGATCATAGATTTAAATGTAAGAACTAAAACTATAAAATTTGTTGGAGAAAATATAGGTGTAAATCTTTGTGACCTTGAATTAGGCAAAAGTTTCTTAGCTATGAGTTGCAAAGCACATGTAGGCAAAACAAATAAACAAACAAACAACCCCCCACCCCAGCAAAAAACAGATAAATTAGACTTCATTAAAAAAAAGTAAAAGTTACCAAGTGGGACTTATGCTAGGTATGCAAGACTGGTTCAACATTAAAAAATTGATTAAAAAGAAAATAACTCATAGACACAGACTCTATGATGATTGCCAGAGGGAAAGAATGATAGGGAAAGATAACAGAGGGTAAAGGGGGAATAAATGTAGATGAAAGGAAACTTGGCTTTGGTTGATGAACACATAATACAGTATACAAACAGTGTATTATAGAATTGTACAACTGAAACCTATATGATTTTATCATCCAATGCCACCCAATGAATTCAATTAAAAAAAGAACACAGAAAAAAAATGAAATTGTGGTATATTTTGTATAGTGTGATTTCTCTATAAATCATAGGAATTGTTAATATTAATATTAATCAATCAGGTAATTGTGGTAAAGTTTTAAAATCATAAATAATTATCATAATTTTTGTCTTGTACATTAATTTGGAGAACATAGCCCATTAATATACTTAACAAATATTTATTCAGCATCTACCATGTGTGAGGCATTGTTTGGTTGGTTTTATTCACTGTGACATATAGTGAACAAAACTCATGAAATTCTTTGCCTTTATGGAATTTCTTTCTAGTGTGGGTGGGAGATAGTCGATAAATCATAAACTAAAAAAGAAGTAAATTGAATGGTATGTTTTAATGTTAAGAATTACATAAATGTTATTAATGTAATAATTGGGAATTGGAAGTTCCAGGAAATGCAGTTTTAAGTAGGGTAGTATATCATTCGGGGTTTTCCTATTAGTTTTGTATACACACACATATATTTCTTAGAAATTTTTAAAAAAATCGATGTAATCATCACATCCACAGGCTAAAGATGAAAGATCACATGATAGGTGAAAAAAACATTTGACAAATTCCAAAACATATTTACTATCAAAGCTCTCAGCAAACTTGAAAGAGAAGACTTCCTCAACTTGATAAAGGGTATCTAAAAAACAAAACAAAACAAAACAAAATAATACCCTACAACTTGCACATTATATGTAACGGTGAGAAACTCTAAAAGTGTCCCGATAAGATCAGGATACTTTTAACAATTTAAGAATAAACCCTCTCACCACTGCATTTCAACATCCCTAGGTAATGCAATAAGACAAGAACAGGGAATAAAAGGTATACAGACTAGGAAGAAAGAAATGAAATTGTCTGTTTGCAGATGATATGATTGTTTATGTAGAAAATCTAAACAAATCAATATAAACAAATCAGTATAATCTCCACAACTTTTATGGAGAAAATGTAAACAAATCAATATAAACCCCTGGAACTAATATGTGATAATAGCGAGATTACAGGATACAAGGTTAATATACAAAAGCCAATTACTTGCCCATATACCAAAAATGAAAGAGTGGAATTTGAAGTGGAAAGATACCATTTAGCCCTGGCTGGTGTGACTCAGTTGGCTGGGCGTTTTACTGCAAAGCAAAAGGTTGCTGGTTTGATTCCAGGTCAGGGCACATGCCTAGGATGCAGGCCAGTCTCTAGTTGGAGCACATGCAAGAGGCAACCGATAGATGATTCTCTCACAAATCAGTGTTTTCTCTCCTTTTCTTTCTCCCTCCCTTCCCCTCTCTCTAAAATAAATAAATTCTAAAAAACCCCCAAAAAACAACAACAACAAAAAAGCATTTACATTAGCAACTCCCAAAGAAATACATAGGTATAACTCTAATGAAATATACACTAGATCTAAATAAGAAAAATGACAAAACTGTAATAAAAACGTCAGAGAAGAACTAAACAAATGGAGAGAGATTCCATGTTCATCAACAGAAATACTCAATATTGTCAAGATGTCAGTTCTTCTAAACTTGATGTATAGATTCAGTGTAATCCCAATCAAAATACCAACAAGCTGTTTTGTGGCTATCAACAGCAAGCTTATTCTCTAGTTTATGTGGAGAAACAGAAGACCCAGAATAGCCAACACTGAATATGGAAGATGAACCAAATAGGAGGACCAACATTACTAGACTTCAGGACTTACTGTAAAGCTGCAGTAATTAAGATAGTGTGGTATTTGCAAAAGAATAAACAAATCAATGGAACAAAGTAGAGAGTCCAGAAATTGATCAATAGAAACATAATAAACTGATTTTTAACAAAGTAGTAAAGGGAATATCATGGAGAACAGAGTCTTTTCTACAAATAATACTGGAATGACTGGACATCAACATACAAAAGCAATGAATCTAGACACAGAATTTAGCCTTTCACAAAAATTAACTCAAAATAAATCATAGGCCTAAATGTAAAATACAAAGGTATGACTACAAGAAGATAACATAGGAGAAAACATAGGTGGCCTGGGGTACGGTGAGGACTTTTAAAATAGATACCAAAGGCATAATCCATGAGCGAAAGAATTGTAATCTGGACTTCATTAAATTTAAAAATTTCTGCTCTGCAAAAGACAATGTTAAGTGAATGAAAAGACAAAACACAATGGGAGAAAATATTTGCAAAAGACCCATTTGATAAAGGCTGTTATCAAAATATACAAAGAACTCTTAGACCTCAACAATAAGAAAACAAATAACCCAATTAAAAAATTGTCCAAAGATCTTAATAGACACTTTATCAAAGAAAATATACCAATGACAAATCAGCATATAAAAATATACTCCACATAATGTGTCATTAGGAAAATGCAAATTAGCACAACAATGAAATATCACTACATCCCTACTAGAATGGCCAAAATATCTCTGGACTGACTACCAGGATTCTGGTCCTGGCTCTATCACTTACAGTTGTGTGGTATCTCAGACTCCTCATCTTTGACAGCTGGGGATACTCCCTGACAAAGAGATGATCTAAAATGACATTTCTGTTAGACAGACTGAGGGAATTCCAGGCCTTTCTTGTTCAGAGCAACTTAATGTTTTCCGATTTAGAGAAGCATAGAGGAGTGTCAAGTTAACTATTTTATTATCCTCACTGAATGGGCATTATAAGTTCTCAAACTTTAGGTTCATATGGCCGATTCAGGCCACATGATCGCAGATATTTATGCAGGAGGAAATGAGTATGTTTTCTGTTATCTTTGAGAAACTCAATATTCTGTAGCTACAGACCTACCTTAGAAAGCACAGTGAACTGAACATCTTTGCTTCTAGATTTGACCACAGAAGAAGGACTAAGTATTAGTCCTGGTATGACTGGAGCAACGTTGTGTCTCCTGTCGTAGAAGGAGAATGGGTGTAGAATTTACATTTCAGCCAAAAGCAGAAAGAGCAATATTTAGTCTCAGCTAACAGACTTTCCTGACGCCCTATTGTAACTTAGGCGCACTGGTGGCAGCTTTTTACTCATAAAAATATTTGTTGCAGAACACATACAACTCGGTGATACAAATGTACAAAGTGGGGCTTTCTGTTTAAATAAATAAGCACCATTTGACATCTGGTGAAAATAATCTCCGCAGCACCCTTTGTTCTCCTTAGCGTACATTAACGAAGTTTTGGAGTACAGAAACTGCCCTGTTAGGAAAGCAAACTCATGAAAAGCATGACTATTAGGTTTCTTTTGCTGCGAATGTCTGAAAATTTCACATCTAGTGTCTGTAGTTATTATAGGGTTTGGCATGTGGGTGGCTGAAAATATGGTACTTGGCCTTTTGGTGCCAAACTTTCACACAGCTTCAGCTGTCTGTATACAAAAGACATGGCAGAATGTGTCACTTTACTTTTAATATTCGGAATTGTTTGTCTTGCCAGTGGAATAGTGAATATGTGGATGGTACTGTTGAGCTTGGAGCCTGCCAGTCTCACAGAATCTTAATTGATGAGGATGCTGTTAGGAACAGAGTGAGCCTGTGGGTGGGGGATGGCCGAGCGAGAGTCTGCAAATTAGAAAATGCTGTCCTGGGAGCCATTGCCACTCAATCCCCTACTGGCCCTCCACACCTACTTAAAAAACAAATTTCCCCCTTTCTGCCTCAAATTAACGTCTTTGCTTTACCCTGACCCCTGATCGTCCTGCAAATGGAAATTAAATGATACATTTCAAAGATCACAAAGGCCATTCTTTGGTTGAAATTTCTTTAAGTTTTGTTAGGTTTAGTAGGGGAATGAAAAAAAAGTTCTGGAATCCCCACAGTTTTTGTACAACCTTCTCCGGAAGTTTGAAGGTCTTGGACTTGAAAGAGACGGTGATCCACGATACTCCTTTTTTCTTTCCGACTGCATTTCTGCTTTCCCTCCTTAGCTTTCTTCTTTCCCTTCTAATGTTTTTCCAGCTCTGTTCTCTTTCTTTGTTTCTGTCTGGGTAAATGGAGAGCTTAAAGCCTTAACTCCCAGAGAAATGGCAAAAATAATGAGATAGCCAGGCTGTGTAACCTAGGAAAATTGTGAAAAATCACATCTTTGGAGGGTTTTAAAAATAGTGTCAACAATGATTTGCTTGGGATGGATCCATGTGTGGTTCTTCCTGAGGTGGTTGAGGCTGGGGGCATACCACTCACGTTGTGGGTGCAACACACATCACTTTCCATATATTCAAGGTGATTTCCACATGTGGATTCCAGCTGGAAAGACACAGTGTCTTCTTCATTCTCGGCCATGCTCATGAACCTTCTATTCTGCGACACCCTCCCCGCCCCCCACAAACCTTGCCCTTGCTGCATTTATAGGTATTTTTAAAGTAGGTTTGATACAGTGGTAATGAGGAAGGAATATTTAGTACTGTGAAATAAAGGGCTTCCTGTAGTTTTTGTCATCATGTGTGCAACCAATATTTGTTGAATATCTCCTTTGGAATTGCCCATCAGATATGGGACTGGGATTGGCAAAGCAAAATAAGACAGATTCCTTTCCCCTCAGGTGCTCACTATGTGGTGGAGGTAAGGCGAATTGCATAGTTTGTGAGTTTGAACAATTTGTGAGGTACAAAATAGAAATTTGGGACTCTTGCTTAAAAGTTATTAAGAAATTTAATATTTGACAGTGGAGCACTAACCTGTGCCCTTTTGAGCATGGAGCTCTATGAGATTGGACAGTTCTAATGCCCAGGAGGCTGGCAGAGAGTGTGGGCAGAGACAATGTACATAAATCAACAGAAGGCTGGGGAAGGGCCCAGGTGAGCACAGTACCAAGTCCCTGGTGGCACAGAGGAGGGAGTGTTTCCCAGCTCAAGCAGGAGAGAGAAGGAAGCCTTTCCTCTCAGAAGCTTTTTGTTTCATCATGGTGTCAATAACAGACTTTAGAAATACGTACTTCTCACTGACTCTCCCTGGGACACAATAACCAACTGCTTTGTCTTACCAGACTGAGTATTATTTTAATATCCAAATTCTTCCTTGTTCTGCCAAAAAAAAAATTTAAGTCATTCTATGACAAAAACACACACACAATAAAATAATATTTTAAAAAAGTCATTGAGGAAAATAAAGCAAAGACAATGTAAGGGTAGGAGGAATAAATGAATAATGAGATAAGTATAAATGCTATTAGATCTTGCGTATTTTCTAGAGATTGGTGGCAAATTCAGTTTTTTGATTGTGGTAAAATACACACTACACAAAATTTACCATTTTCACTGTTTTTAAGTGTACAGTTCCATGGCACTAAGAACACGTATATTGTTATGCAACCATCACCACCATCCATGTTCGGGACTTTTTCATTATCCCATAGTGGAGCTCTGTTCACATTAAATAATAATTTTTTATTTCTCCCTCCCCCCAGCCCTAGGTATCCTCCATTTTACTTTGTCCCTGTGAATATGCCTGCTTTAGATACCTCATAGAAGTGGAACTATGCAGTATTTGTGTCCTTTTGTGACAGCCTTATTTCACTGAGCAGAATGTCTTCCAGGCTCATCCATGTATCAGAATTTCTTTCCTTTTTAAGGCTAAATAATATTCCATCGTATGTTCATACCACGCTCTGTTTATCTATTTATTCATTGATGACCATTTATTCATCGATGACCACTCCGGGTGCTTCCACTCCTTGGCTATTATGAATGATGCTGTTATACGCATGAATGAACAAATCTGTTTGAGTCCCTGCTTTCAGTTCTTTTGGACATATCCTTGGAAGTGGAATTGCTGGATCATATGGTAGTTCCATGTTTAATATTTGGAGAAATAGCGAATTTAGTTTTGAGGTTTCTAGGAGCCATTTCAAGAAAGGAAACATGATAAATCATATGATTCCCAGTGCCCCAATGTAAACACAGATCAGCTGTTTGTGAGACTGAAAAACTTTCTCCCACGGGTGCTCATAGGGAAGGTTTTCTGGAATGTGATAAGCGACTTGATTGACAACAGCCTTACATTAAAGACAACAGTGGGTTTCCAGGGCCATTCATTGCGGCTGGTGGCACAACCAAAGCTCAGGCCAGTGGCTGTGGACCACGTGGTCCAGGCTTGCAGAGGGGATGGATTCAAAAGAAGAGAATGGTTAGCAGGGGCCAGAGAAATGAAGAAACACATCTCGGAGAGAGGGGAGTTTTCTTCAAGAAACCATTCTTAGCACTTTGGCATTTAGGAGCATTTTTCCCCCCCGGGATAATCTGTTCTTTATTTCTCTCTGTAGCAAACCACAGTCCTGATTAACCACTGCCCTCTTAAACTTCAAGGGGGCCATTCAAGCTGCCTTACCGCTGCTTAATGTCCTGTACTGAGCTGGCTGCTCCTGCAGTGCCTACCTAGTATTTTGTTTTTATTAGAAATCCACCTCGCCTTGTCTACTGAGGGGAAAGAAAAGGGACATTATAGCTCAGAGCTCCGCAAGCCCATAAAATGGCAGAGATTCCGGAGAAGACTGCCCTGAACCCCAAGGCCCTGGCTGCCTGCGCAGTAATGAAATGCATGACTACAGGAGATAATAATAATTGCAGCAATGGCTCGTTACAGCTCCCGGATGATTTGGGGCTGTCAGGAGTGCACTGTCCTCTGACATCCCAGGAGGCGAACGGCATCAGTGACTGCAAGCCCTGATTGGGGCAGTGAAATATTGCTGGCAAAAATTAAAAGGTCCTCGTGTCAAAATAATTCATGATATGCATATCTTCCATTCTGATGAAATGGCTGATATCCGGATTAGCAAGATAATAAAACTGATCAGGCTACAGTTAAACAATTTAAGTTGGAGAGCTGTTCATTTTGTAGGTGTCACTTGTCAGATCAAGGGGTCAAAGCAGAATGAAAGGCTTGCCCCGGTAACCTTCTGAGGATGGGGATCTGGAGTGTTCTTCGTGATTTGTCCAAAGTTTTCATCATCGGGCTGCCGACAAGCATTACCGTGGCAGGCTGTATTCTGACATTCAAATCCCCGGAATGACAGGTTATTAGGAGAGCAGAACTGGCTCTACATACATTAAGCGCCATATCTCTGACCTGTAATGTGAACTGATAGTGATATTGTAATTGAGTGAGTCTGAAAAAAAAAGGAGGGGGAGTCTTTATTAAAACATGGAAGTGGAAAGGAAAGCGTTTATATTTCTGATGACTTGTGTGTTTGTAAAAGAAGCTTTTTGGCGATAATTTATTTTCTGTTTCTAAAAGGCAGAGAGGTGTTCATAGTGTGTATTTGGCGTCACAGTTATTTAACTAAGATAACACAAACTCAGCTTTCTTTCCACATGCTAAGCAGGCACTGATCAAAAGAGATTTGTTCCATTATAGGCAGTGGCTTTAAAATGAACAAAATGGACCCAAGTAGAACCCGAGGCCTGGACTACCACTCAGGATATATGCCGGGTAGCTCTGGCTTCATGCCCTGCTGCACCTGGGCCCAACCACGCTCCTCCATGAGGCCAGCCGAGGGGGCAGGGAGGGGCAGCCTCTATTACTGGTGTCAGCAGCTCCATTGTGGGGCAGTGTCATGCTCCGAGTGACTAATTTAATGTGCATGAATAGGGTCTCAGGTGATTCCATTCAGGCTTCTCATGAAACATCCTCCTCTGGGGGAGTAAGGAAAGCAAATCGCTGAGTTTGAGGGTGTTTGTGGATGCCGTAAACAGCGTGATTTTTTGGTGAACATAGACTTGGTGTTTTGAGTGTGTATGTATGTGTGCACACATGTGTGGGGAAATGTGCATATGTGTGTACATACACACACATTTGGGAATCAGCTACTGATTTCATTAGGTAAGAATTGCCCAGAGAAAGTTCGAGTGTACTGCATGCTGCAGGCATTGGGAAACTGAGGCTCTGGGGTGAACTTCAGCAATGACCCACTAAGTGACCTTGGGCAAGTTAACCAGCGCCCCCATCTGTAAGATGGCAGTAATAGCTGTCGTGGTGCTGTGTAAGGGAGAGATGAGCTAAGGGGCATGCATTATATGTCCCTTATAATATGCATTATAGACTGCAATGTGAACATAAAATATTGTCATTAATAATAAGAAGAGGACTGACAAATGTTTTAGCCCATGTATATGTAAGGTCTTATCGTGTCTACATTTATTGGATGTCATCAGGGGAGCCTACACTCAGATTCTTCCATATTTGATGTCTTTTTTATAAAAGCACCCCAAATGAAAAACGGCACCTTTAAACATTTTAGAAAGTTATCTTCAGTTTCTCTTTAGTTCTCACTATTATAATAATCACCTATTTGTCATCTTATAAATTTGGTTTGGTAAAAGCTGTGTGTACAGAGAGGCCTTACAGCCTTCTCCGAAACTGAAACTTGTGAATATCCCTCTTCTCACTGGATGTTGTGTAACAAGGACATTTATGAACGCCAACAGTGAGGTAGCAATGAAAGAGTGGAGGCAAGGAGGATCCAAGATTTTTAACTTAAGAAACTTGGTGAATGAAGGTGACATTTTTAGAGATAGTGAATGCTGAGGGAGGGACAGTTTCTGGGTATAAAAATTAAGAGTTCTATTTAGGACATATAAAGTTTGAAGTGCTGATTATGCTATATTTCCCCCTGCTGTAAGTTTAAAGATAGTGTCCTTGAATGACTTACTTTTATATTCCCACAGAAGAAATGTTATATATTAACTAACGTAGAGATGCTGTAAATGAATTTTAAACAGATAAATTACAAACAATGAATTGAGAATTTGCTTAAGTTCAACAAACATAATGAACACAAATGTATAAGGCTCTGTGTGTAAAGAATATATGAATAGCTCATTGGATCCTGCATGTGAGAAAACTATAATATATAACAGTAGAGAGTATTGATCATTGTGAATTTGGGTAATCAAAGAATGCTTCCTGGAGGAGGCTAATTTAGACAGAGACCAAGGTAAGTGGTTGATGGATGGGAAATATAAGGACATTCCAGAGGTAAAAATCACCATTAGTAACTACTTCAAATATGTGTGTCTCAGCAAAGGACTATTCACTATGAATTTCAGATTTAATAAAAGTATAATTAAATGATAAGTAGAGGCAGAAGTAAAGCAAACTTGGGATAATGAAAGAGCAAAAAAAGCTAGTATTTTAGAACTAGCTGTGTGTAGTAATGTACACATAACATGATGCCTGCATGGATTCACGTGCACGAGATACTTTTTTCAAGGTCTATCAGGGACTGTGAGTCAAGGATAGGCAAGTTAATTCACATTGCAATTCAGTGAGCTAACGCACTCTTACACAAACGGTAAAAGTTCAGTGAACAAAGGGGTATGGGGTGGAGAGTAACCGCCGGTACCGGGGTCTTGGATAGCCAAGGTCCAACTCTCCACGCTGTGTAGGAACCTGTCTGCACGGTCTGGGTCTGGCCAGTGGGGGGCCTCCTTGCCTGGTAGCATAGGAGGAACAGGAGAATTGAGAGTAAACATGTTTGAATAAACATGGCTTATAAAGAAAGTACTTGTGCCTATCCATTTTTAAATTTGTCTGAGGCCACTGTAGTAACTGGAAGTAGTTTTGCTATGTCCTGAACTAATTCACACACTGGGAACACACGGCTCAGTCTAATCTACTCTTGTTGGTAAAGATATTTTGAATTATTAAACCAGAGGGCTTGTTAGTAGCAAGTGTGACTGGGGTGATCTAGAATCTTGCTCTCAGTGTTAGGGTCATTTTAGATAGAAATTAGATAAAAATGCATTTTGAATCCTTGCATTGTAGGATTAAGGGCTGAGCTTAACATTAAATGTCCAATGAATATGATTTCATTGTGTTTTTAATTTGAAAAATAATACATAAACCTTTATTTTTATATGTTTAGGAAGTGTTGTCAATGTTTCTTATATTTACATGGAAGAGAGAATTAAAGCAGAGAGGAACAGGTGACTGACAGGGTGGCCCCAGTCTCTCTAGAGCTGAGATGCTTCCATGGTAAATGTTAGTCATGGTTTTTTCATTATCATCAGTACCAGGTGAGTTGAGACCAGCTGAGACCAGCAAGCTTCCTGAATTAATATACTCCAGGTTTATTTATAGATAATCATAATTCCATAAAAAGTGGAAGTAAAGTTGGAAATAAAGTGCTAAATTAAAGTCGCTCAACTTTCTGTTTATATTAAAAGTATAAGTAGAAGAAATTTCAACTTCAGTGTCTTACAAGGACCAGCAAAGATAATATAGTTTTACATAGGGTTTATAATGTTACCTGCATATTTTGAATACTGGAATTATTTTCCATTTAGAAAGTAATGTTATTTATTCTCTTGTAAACCTTTGGTTTAGTAAATACACACAGTGCTTGGTTCAGGTGTGAAATCTTTAATGTAAGTGAGAGACTTTTTGGTTGGTTGATTAAATTTCTGCAAACTCTTATATATCATAGACCCACAGGGTCTGGCAGAAGTAACGCCTTCCTGAGTGTGGTTGGTAGGGTAATAATATGGCTCTAATGATTTATAGTTTTAACTCGAACATTTCACCTAAAATGTCACATGGTGTGCTTGAGTGTGATATTGTTATGTTACATGCTTATGATTTTATAAAAAAAGATTTTGTAATAAAAAAGGGGCATTATTTGTGCCGGACCCTGTATGTTTCAGGATTTTCTAGAATAGAAAGTAAAAGTGGAGACCATTCCAGGAAGACCTAATTTAGTTTCAAGTACTCCTCTTACACCAGACCTTTGGGTTTCAGATCTCACCTTTCACTTTGCATTGACATAATGGTCTTTGTCTGTATTATTATAACCACATTTTAAAAACTACATATTTATTGATTTCAGAGAGACAGAGAGAGAAAAACATTGATGTGAGAGAAACATTGTTCAGTCCCCTCTGGCACACACCCCAACCAGGGACTGAATCCAAAACCCAGGCATGTTACCTGACTGGGGATTGAACCCACAACCGTTCCGTGCATGGGATGAGGCTCCAGCCAAGTGAGACACACCAGCCAGGCCATAACCCCATTTTCTTTCGTCTCATATTTCTTTCTAAATATGTATCCTCCACTTACCGGAAAGAAGGCTCTCTCCTACTTTAGGAGAGAGCACGAAGGCTGTTTAGGATTGTGGTGTGCAATAGTCTGAGAGATGATCTGTCCAACCTAGTTTTTCCCAGGGATAGTTTTCATTCTTATATTTCTTGATGGAAGGATTCGTGACAGTTAAAGTAAATGAGGCACCTCAGCTGTCTTCCTAAGGGGAGGCATGAAAGCTTGGTGGATTGGAGGATGTGCTCTGAACCTGACAGCCTGGGTTTGAACCCCTGCACCATAGCTATGTGATTTTTGGATGGGCTACTTAGTGTTCTCTGTGCTTCCAGTTTCTCTATCTGTAAAATGGGGAACAATGATAAATAGTAATTATCTCATAGGGATAGTGCAAGGGTTAAACTAGTTAGTCAATGCACAGTGCTTAGAATAGTGTTAGCTAACACTATGATTGTTTACAATTTTCCATTATAGTCTTATTATCCTCATTAGCTCTTGGTGGGATAGGACGTCACTCTTTTCCTCCCATGCTTTAAAATCTAAGGGCTGGTTTCAGCTATTATCTTTATTGTGCTTTTGGAGTGTGATACTTTAATACATTATTCGGCTGCACTGTTAAAGGTCTCCTTCAGGCACTGGAATAAAAGTTCTCCTATCGATCAGACCCTAGAAGGGGAGGCAGAAGTAGAGGAAACAGGGGAGGAAGATAGCCTCCGAGGGGAGGAGGAGGCTGCTATGAGAGTTAGGAGCTGGAAATAGACTTCCTAGGGAGTTATCCCCAATGGGAGGTATCCCCCTGCAACCATCTGTTAGAAGTCTGTCCCCAGAGTGCTCAGCTCTGGCAAAACTGCTCACTGGGTCTTTCCTTCTCCAGGAACAAGTAGATAGTATATGCATGTAGTTCTGAGTCTCACCTACAGGGGGCAACACCGCCACTCTGGTCATTTGTATCCTCATGCTTTTCTCCTTCCCATCCCCTTTCTGGAATACATTGTTTTTACAGCCCATCTAATTTGGGTGTAAGCTTGGCCAGCCTCATTGTCATTTTAATATATATTATTTCAGTTTTTCACACAATCTGTAATTTATTTTATTGACTTCCTAATAAATAGGGGGGAAAATCTCTTATTTCCATATGGACTGGGTATTTTGGAGAAGCTTCTCATGGTTCAGTACTAGAGCAAATCCACTCTGGCTCGTTTTCATCCCTCCCATTGGAGGTTTATGTGCCGCTCCTCTCCTAATTTTTCATTAGACTATAATAATAGTCTGAGGAAAGGGTGATTTGATATGTGATATATTTCATTATGCTCTTATGGTAAGGGTAGCGTCTAAAGTGGGAGAGCATCACTAAATTTTTCGGCACAGTAATTTATTCCACAGTATTTAAATGTTGTAATTTTCACACGGAGGCACATGCTGCCACATCTATCTTCCCCTGGACCAGTCTGTCTTGCTCTTTCCTTTTCATCTGTTTTGTTTTTGCATATTTTTTTCATAAATTCGACAGATGGCCTCTTGATGAATCCTTGATAATACTGTCATGTAAAGCAGCTAAGACTAGAAATCATCTCCCAACAATTTTTCATCGCAAAGGGAAAATTGAACAGAGACAAACATCACTAAGTCCATAACAACAGCCACAAAATATCTACTTCATGTAAATAAAGAGGACAGGCTTGCCTCCTAATGCTTCTGCATAAATGCCAGAGTTCTTTTAAAGTCCTCTGAATATTTTATGTTGTGTTTAGATTCCCCTTGTTCAAGCCTCAGGTTGGTTGAGATTTGTGAGTTTTCATATTCTGAGCATTCACACAGCCCCTTTTAAGCGTCCTGCCTCTTCTCCCCAACCCCTCCTTTCAGAGCTTCGTAATTGTGGATCAGGTGAAGTTTGCGTCCCCTCATTTCAAGGTCATGCACCAGTAGGACAATTTTCCTGACTCAGAGGGCACGTAATTTCACAGCCGTGTACTCCTCATTAATCCCCCCTGAGTGGGGGCTCGGGAAGTTCCAGATCACAGGTTTGTTTTTGTCTTGTTCTCTGACTCAATGCTTCACAAAGGGATTAGATTAACCCTTTTGATTGTATTTGTATCTTACTGCATCATGCTGGAAATAAAGTGATTTCTTCTCCCCTCTCTCCTGCCCCCATACTCCGCCCCTTCCCCTTTCCTGTCCTCATATTTTTTCCTCCCATTTAATGAATAGGTTGCAGTTGATTAAAGAGAGATTTGTGGCAAATGCAGGGAATTGTTCATTTACTGGTAGTAATTATAGCTTTCTTTTCTGATATACATATACATACATATCTATGTATGTTTTTATATATATATATTTTATATATATATATTTTTTCTTTCTCTTTCAGAAGCCTGTCTGTGAAACCTCCACGATTACCACAAAGATGAAAATTGTTTGTACAGTGTGTATAAATTGAATTCCCTGTGGGTCTGAATTCTTATGGTTTCTAAAAATTAGGATTCCTGAAACTAGAACATTATTAATTTGTTTCTTTGTGTTGTTGACTTCTAGGGTAAGCAGGCACTGGATCTCAAACGAGATCTTTCCTCATTTGAAATGGCTCTTTTCTCCTGGCCCTCTCCCCGCCTTTCCCTGTACTCATTCCTGATTCTCATGGCCTCTGTGACTCTCAGGGGCCATGGAAAGGACCCACCTGGGCCTTTTATGATTTCTCAGGATGAGCGAGCCATTACCAGCCCTCTTTGCAGGCGCTGAGATTCACTGCTGTCCATGATGGGGCCAATTAGAGCTTTCGTGTGTCCAGTGCTTTTCTGTATGAGGCGCTCCATCGCCTCCCAGGGCGGTATTCATTGTTGTGCCCATTTCACAGAACGGGAAGCCACGCTTCAGAGAGGTTAAGTTGCATAAAGTCCACATGGTTAGAAGGGCTGCAGCCAGAACTGAACCCAGGTCTCCTGGATTTCACAGCTTATACCGTCTCTTTTTTCTTTAGTTTGTGCTATCTTGCCTCCTCACCTGAGAAGTTGTACTAAACTCCATATTTAAAACCAATAGAGCCAGTGTCAAGTGTATGTGGACATGAATACAAAATGAAACTGTACCCCACTTGGGGAGAGGATGCACCTCTCCTTTCCCTTTCTTATCCCGTTGGCAATAAACACGAGGTGGGCAATAATCAACCAGACCTGGGATGAACTGTGCTCAATTCCAATTTAAGAGAGGATATTAAGCCTGAGGGACAACTGTCTCTACTCAGGGAAGCAGTGAAAGGCGGGGATTGAGAACATCAGCTCTGTGTCAGACAGACCAGATTTGAATTCACACTTCTCTGCTTACTAAAGTTACTTCTCTAAATCCAGGACGTAGATTGTTGTGGCGTTTAAGTTAATGCATGTAAAGCACTTTAGAAGGTCTCTGGCACAGAATAAACACTCTAAGTGATAGCTGTTGTTTTTGTTGTTGTTAGAGGCTTTGTGCTATGGCCTGCCAGGTGAAAGAGTCAAACCTAAGTCGGGTGAACTTAGCTGCAGCAGCTGTGGAGTGGCACACCGGGGGACTCTAAGGCGACTGACCAACAGCGACTCAGGGGGGCTTATTGCAGGATTTGGGCTACTGCTTGGTAATTCTAAGGAGGGTTTAAAGAAGTAAGGGCTGGTTTTGGATGGGATGCTGTCAGGAGGTAGGGTCAGTTTAATGATGGGATATCTTGATAGTAGCTTATTTAGGAGGCGGGAAGATTAAAGGGAGACAGAGCTGTCATTAGTAAAGAAGCAGAAATTACTCATTTGGTTGCAGGGGAGGGATGCTTACTATCTTGTTTCACACATGGCCTTGAACAGACCTTGTCTCTACCTGTCCCCCTGCATCTACAGAGTGACTTTGTTTATTTTTGTGAGCATTATTCATGTGTGGTTGTGAACTTTGTGGCTCAGGAGGCAAAATCGAGGTCCTTACATATTTTTATTTTTTTAAAAAACACTTTCTCATTAATTGGAAGTCTTCTCTAACACTTAAAAAAAATTTATGTTTCAGTTACATTCACTGTTACTTTGTACTAGTTTCAGGTATACAGTATAGTGGTTAGGCAGTCATGCACTTTACAAAATGTTCCTCCAGTTATTTTCAGTGCCCACCCGGCACCGCACATAGTTATTGCAATATTATTGACTACATTCCCTGTGCTGCACTTTACATCCCTGTGACTATTCTGTAACTACCATTTTGTGCTACTTAATCCCTTTGCCTTTTCACCCTGCTCCCCCAACCCATCCCACCCCAACTCCCCTCCTCTCTGGCAACCATCAGTCTGTTCTCTGTGTCTACGTTCTCCAGCGTTTTAATAAAACATGTACTTAATAGAGCTATTGAAGGCCTTCTAAGTGTTTTAAAATATAAACCTCCTTTTATCCTCACAAAAACTCTATGATGTGCATGTGATCATCATCATGATTTTAAGCTGAAGAACTTGAGACCCGGAGCAGTTCAGAACTTGCCTGGGGCCACAGCTAGTAAGTGACCGCTGATGGCTTTTCTCCAATATCCTCTGTTTCCTCATAAAAGGAAAAACTCATCTGGGGCATTTCACATTTCCTTTGGACTCTGAGAATTCTCATAGCCTCTCTTGTGACAAAGGCAGAATTAAAGATGGCAGTTCCTTTCTCCTCTTTGCTGTATGGCATTTATGTTATTTAAGTATGCAGATGGGTGCTGGGTAAGAACAGATAAATTTAAGTTGTGGACTTGTGTCATGAGGTTGGGAGGACTCAGATGCTCTTGGAACTTTTATGGGGCTGGTTGCATAATGTACTATGAGCTCGGGCATGTGGGTTGTTATGGTGAAAACAGTTGGGAAACAATTAAATTGGGAGACAACTGGACAGGATATTGTATTATGGGCAGTTTCATAATATTGGCAAGACAATAGGGTTTTATGAAGACTGAAACACAGGGTCTGGATTTTCTATTTCAGTACAAAGATGCCATAACTACTACAAAAGTTAGTGAAAATGAAACTTGGAAAGGTAATATAAAAACGTAATGGAAAAAACTTAAAAAGTTCTTATTTTCAAAACTGGTATCCACTGGGTATTTATCCAAAGAATGCAAAATCACTCTAGAAAAAAATATCTACACCCCCATGTTCACAGCAGCAATATCTACAATAGCCAGGACATGGAAACAACGTTAAGTGCTCATTGGAGGGCGAATGGGTGAAGAAGTTGTGATGAGTATTATTCATCCATAAAAAAAGAAACCTGCCATTTGTAACAATCTTGGCAGACCTTGAGGGCATTAAACCGAATGTAATAAGTCAGAAAAAGAAAAATAACCTTATGATCTCATTTATATGTGGGGTCTTAAAAAACAAACAAAAACCCAGAAATGAACTCATACTACAGGGAACAAATTGGTGATTGCCGGAGGTGGGGAGGCGTGGCAGGAAGAAATGGATGGGTGAAGGTAGTCAAAAGGTACACACTTCTGGTTATGAGAGAAGTAAGTCCTAGGAAATAACGTACAGCATGTATAGTTAATGTATAGGTAATAATATGGTATCATATTATTGCTAAAAGAGTAGATCTTAAAATTCTCATAAAAAGAAAAATAATTATTTGTAACTATAGTGATGGATATTAAAAAAACTTAATGTGGTAATCACTTTGCAATATACACATACATCAAATTATGTGCACACCTAAAACTAACACAACACTTTATGTCAATTATATCTCAACTAAAAAATTCAACAGAAAAACTAGTATCCAGTCATACAACAAATATTCATTGAAAATATATGCATGGCACTGTGACAAGTCCTGGGAATACAGTATAGTGCAGAGAAGACCGGATTCCTGACCAAATTTCTCCCTCTTTTAATTCCATGCAATAAATAGTTATTGAGCAGCTAACATTTGGTAGATACCACATATACCAAAAAAAACCAACCAACCAACTAACAAAAACAAGAAGTAATCCCCAAACCAAAAACAGATAAATAAAGGAAAACAAAACAAAACAAAATAAATAATCTTTGTCCTCATGTTACTTATTCTTTGCCCTCTAGCAAATGTGGAAGATTTTTTCTTGGCGACATTATTTTGAGAGAGTTGACTATTATTCCAGGTTGCTTCTCTGACTATGCTTTTTGCTGTCAGCCAAAAAAGTATTTCTTTTTTTTTTTTTTAAGATTTTATTTATTTTTAGAGAGAGGGGAAGGGAGGGAGAAAGAGAGGGAGAGAAACACCAACATGAGAGAGTAGCATTGATTGGTTGCCTCTTGTATGCATTCCGACCTTGGACTGAACCAGCAACCCCAGTGTGTGCCTTGACAGGGAATTGAACTGGTGACTTTTCGGTTTGAGGGATGATGCCCAACAAAGTGAGCCATGCTGGTCAGGGCACACAGCGTTTTTCTCTGTGGCTACCAGATTAATGATCGACTCACCTTAACTGAGTCCAGGCACTACAGTATCAGCATTTTCCTCTCTCAGCAAGAATGTACCGTGGGTAGTTTTTACTTCACCTTACGATGAGGGCGCTGAGGCACAGAGCTGGTCAATGATATGCCAAGCTTCACACCCCTGGAAATCATTGAGGTGAGATTTGAATCCAGGCCTCCTCCCGCGCAGAATGCAGAACTTCAGGTCAAATTCTAGATCCTTATGACTCTTATTTTTTCATTTGCTGCAACCATCAAAAGAATTCTTTACTAATTCTCACATTTAACTCCCTGTAGCTATCATCTTTTAAAAACAAGTTAAAGCGTCTTATCTTTGTTAGACAATGTTTGCATGTAATTATGTACTTCATCTACAACCATGAGATAATAGAGGGAAAAGGGCGAGTACGAGTGCCGGGCTTTACTTTGGCTTTGGGTTATGAGGTTGGGATGGAAAATCCTTTTCAGAATTCTATTTTCCTCTCAAGTTCTTTGTCACTAAATAGGGAGAGGTGTTTTGTTTACGTTCTTTTGCTACCTGGGAATTTTAGTGAACTCAGCTGTATGTGATTTTGTTAAGGCAAGCCATTGAATCAGTCTGCCTCTGTTTCAGACTTTTTTTTTGGCATATTTTGTTGATTATGCTATTACAGTTGTCTCATTTTTTTCTCCCCTTTATCCCCTCCACCCTGCACCCCAACCCATCATCCCCACACCTCTTAGTTCATGTTTATTGGTTGTACATATCAGTGCTTTGACTTCTCAATTTCCTATACTATTCTTAACCTCCCCCTATTGTTTTTTTTTTTTTGGTCAACATTTTCCCACCATCACTTGCCCCACCTGCACCCCTCCCTAACCTCCTACCCTCAATCCTTCCCTTATTAGGCTTTGTCAATGGGTCCTTTAGCATGTTCCTGATGACCCTTCCCCTCCTTTTACCCTGTCGTCTCCCTCCTCCCCTCTGGTTACTGTCAGTTTGTTTTTTATTACAATGTTGCTGGTTATGTTTTGCTTGCTTGTTTATTTTGTTGATTAGGCTCCACTTATAGGTGAGATCATATGGTATCTGTCTTTCACCACCTGACTTATTTCACTTAGCATAGTGCTCTCCAGTTCCATCCATGCTTTTTAAAAAATAATTTTTATCAACAGTAGTTCTGTGAGAAATAAGTACTAAACATTTTGTAAGGGAGTTTGCAGATGCGTATGGCAGAAGACACAGCTCTGCCATTGGACGGGACACTTCCCTCTGCTCCGTGACTCACATAGAAAGTTATTAGGCTGAGATCACTGGTCTTATTCATATGGTGGTGCTATAGCCAATCTTTATTTGCGAATTCACATCTGGGGTTTCTATTTGAAGAAACATCTTTTGCAACTCAACCTTTGCAATCTGTTCTTTTCTTTTGCTTGGGATGAGGAAGGGAAATGGAGCATGTTTTTGTAGTCCATGTATGTGAGTAGTATTACCCTGGTAGGATGTGCATATTAAAGTTCACGTCTTTCCATTAGTAGGAACTTACTCTGCATTATCTCAATTCCTTAGAGGCTGGGTTATTCCATTTATATATATATTTTTACATTTTATTGCTAAGATGCAGTTTTACTTGCAGAAAAACATCTCACTAACCTCTTGCTCTTCCCACCCATCTTGCACTTAAAAAAAAAATCTCTAAGAAGCTCCTACTTTCCAGTACAATGCCTGAAAGTTTTTTCAACAGGAAACTAGAAAAATTCCCACATTCTGCAGCAGTTTCAGTACCAGCAGAGGCATCAGCTGTTTGCAGCTGCCCCTTTGGGACCACAAAATCAAATAATAATATCCCTGATATGGACAAAGCCTGAGCTTCAATTATTCAGCAAGAATCACAGTTGTGTAGGAAAGGAGCATGCCAGAGTGGACGCTGCACAGATCTCAGAGCTAGAAACTGCATTTTATTTTAGGTTCTACCTCTGATGCATTTCCCACGGGGCAAGTCTCCGAACATTTCTGTTTAGGCCATTAGGTGGGAGGTGCATTTCCTGTACCTTTTGGTCATGTTGGGAGAATATTGAGAAAATAATATCTCTCCTATGTGCCTTTTTCTGTCTTGTCTTACGACTATTAGGTACAAAATGTTCATTACCTTCCAGGGAGGCAAACCCTGTAGTTTCTTGCCTGGGTAATGGTTAGAAATATCTCTTTTCCTTCAAAGCCACTCAGCCTTAGGAGTCAGGGGTACTTAACATCAACCTCTTGGATGCAAGCACTGTGTATCTGACTTTGGTGAGGTGAGAGCAGACCAGTGTTCAAGTCCCAGCTCTACTGCCTATCTTATTGATTTGAAAACACATTTTTAACTTGTCCTAAGTTGGGAGACATTTTAAATTCAAATACATCTTAGCATGTTGTCATGTTTTAACTTCCAGAAATTTCTTATTGGAACATCAAATAATAGTAAGTCTTATGATCATAGTTGGTTTAGAGTCAATGAAGTGCTACAGTACATCTGTGGTTGTACGCGAGTCATGTAGAATCTCTGAACCTCAGCTTTGTTTACAGAATGGGATGTCAGTGGCAAAGATGCTGCAGATTTCTTGTGACAATAACACAAGATAAAAATGTGTGATTGGACTTATCAGAGAATTGGACAATAGTAGCCATTCGATGAATGTTTGTTCATGCAATCTTTAGATCCAGAAGCCACTATTTACCATTTCTTTTCTCTTTTGTCAGGCGTAGTTGGAGCTGCTCTGTTCTAAATGAGGCCGATTCTGATACAAGTCCAGGTTTTACTACTAAACCGTAGCAAGCTTTTCTCCTCTTCTCCTGTTTCAGTATCATTTCTGATTATGTGAAAAGAATAGGGAAGGAAGAGTTATTTAAAATTTGAAGCCTAGTGTGTATGTGCATATACATACATATATAATATTAATTTTGATCTCTATTTTTCTTTGCTTAATACATAATCACTTGTTTAACAATTCTTATGAGAATGCATCCTTATCATCCTTGTACCTTCAAAAATGCTAGTTTTAGAATATAACTGGTTATGTGGCAGTAGCAGATAATTGGGCAGAAGTTAGAAGGATTGCATTTTAACCAAAAATGAACAGACTGAAATTTTGTGGTGAGTGTGTAGTAATATAATATGTCTGATGTAGTAGGATAATAAACAAGATATTTAAGTGGACCACAAGCTAAACACAGGTCAGTAATATTGTGCTTCAGATAGACAAAGAGAGAAGCAAACCAAGTAACCATGATGTATTCATTTCATTCACTCAGAAAGTATGTGCTGGGCACTGCACTAGGTCTTGGGGACACAAAAATAAATAAATCCTGGTTTCTGCCCCTCAGAATGCCATGGCCTGATAGAAAAAAAGATGCAAAGGAAATTAATTGAACTATGACAAGCATAAAACTAAAATCATGGAAAATAAAAAAGGTGGGAGAGAAGACTTAAAAAAATAATTAGGAAGGAAGAGGACTCAGGAAAGATCTCCCTGAATAAGTCTTTTATGAACTAGGTTTCAAAAATTTTAAATTAACTCTATTAGTTAACAGTTGTGCATCTATTTTAAAAATTAACTTATTTGTTTAAAAAAACTGAGATACAGCTGACATATAACATTATATTAATTTCATGTGTTCCACATAGTGATTCAATATTTTTAATGATCACCAAAATAAATCTAGTTATTACCACACAAAGTTACAAATATTTTTTCCTGTGATGAGAACTTTTAAGAACTATTCTTCTAGCAACTTTCAAATATATAATATATAATAAATACAATATTCAGTACTAGTGTATCAATGTAAAATTCCTTGAATTTGATATATTTATCAAATATTTGTATTGCAAAATTCGAAAACAAAAAGGCTTATATTTTTTTCAAAATTTTAAAGATTTAATTCTAAGACTTTCTGAAGAAAAAATAGAATCTTTTTGTAAAGTTACATTTGCATTGGGGAAAGACTTTTTCCAATTTATGTAGATTACCTTTGAACCACTGTTGTTGTATTACAAAACTGGCCTCAAATATCTGGAGTAGCAGTTTACGTTGAACTGTTATCATATTGACCCCTCAATGCTTTAAAGTTTAGTTAAATATGAAAAAAAAACAAACCCTCCTTAGTTTGATGAAGTAATTAAAATCTAAAAAAAAATGCCACAGGATGAAGAACTCCCTTCAGATTCTCACTATATATAAGTCTGCTGTTTGAACACAGAGTAAAATTCTATTGCTATACTACTATATCTTAATAAAGGGATATTTTTTAAAGGAAGGCATGTACGATTGGGTTTTAACTATATTGTGTCTTCATGAAAAGAACTTTTAATGCCTATTCTGTTGGCCAATAATTGGCACAATTGTGAACTAGCTATGTCCTCTTTTATACATCTTCTGAAGGCCTTTCATCCTGGTTCCTCAGAAACTGGTAATTATATTCACAGTCATATTAATTACAGCTTCTACCACCAGCTCCCTTTTGGGGACACCATATGCCAGGCATCATACTAAGCATTTTATATTCAAGGTATATCTCTTTGTATACATACAGTTTTTAAAAAAATGTTCCATTTTGATATTCTTTTAATTGGCATGTTTTGTCCATTTGTATTTTATGTAATTACTGATATACCTGGGTTCATAGTTGCCATCTTACTATTTGAACCACCTATTCTATGTGTCCTTTTCTCTCATTCATTGCTTTTCTTTGGATTAAATATTTTTTTATTATAGCATATTTTCCCTGTATTGTTAGTTCTATATTCTGTTGTCACTTTTTTTAGTAGCTTCTGTGAAGATTATACATGAATTTTTAAATTGTTCTGTCTAATATAAATGATTAATTTTATCACTTCCATGACTATCCTAGAATCTTAAAACACTTTCACTTCGTTCACCTCTTACTAACTTTGTATTATTGTTGCCACGTAATTTAATTCTGAATGCATTTTTAACCACACACAAGATGTAATTATTATTGTTTTGAACCGTCAGTATTTGTTTACTTCCCTCACCTAGTCTGTTTGAGCTGCCGTAACAAAATGCCACTGACTAGGTGGTCACTAAAGAATGGAAATTAATTTTTTCACAGCTCAGAAGTGGAGAAGTCCAAGATCAAGGTGCCAGCAGTGTTGATGTCTGGTGAGTGCTTGCCCCTTGGATTACAGACAGCAGCGTGTATGCTCACATGGCCTTTCCTCCATGTGTGTGTATAGAGTGAAAAAAAGCTCTTTGGTGTGCATCCTGTAAGTGTCATAGGTGTGCACAGGTAACCAGGTCCTTGGTGATTGCAAACAAAGAATTGAATGAATCACACTAACAGTGAAGTAAAGCAGGCAAGCGTTATTAAGGACGATATACTCTACAGAACATGGGAGCAGGCCATTCCCCTGAATGGAGAATGGCTCCCTGTTGTCGGAGGGGTCATAATTTTATAAGGCATTTTACTTCCCTATTCTTAATCTACTTTTTATTGCACTTGCATTAGGAGTTATATGATTTTTCTGCTATGGCACATGAAATTACCCATAGCTCTCCCTGATTGCTCACTCTGGGGGTGGAAACTGCAATGCTAATTTATTACAATCAGATTATAATGATAATAAAGTGACTATAGGTTGTTTAAGATCAAAGTGTGCGGGCCTGGCTATGGTTTTAAGTATTACTATGCTCTTACAAGACTATTTTCAGAATTCAGGATGTTGGTTAGTGTCAATGTCAGCTACTTACTTTGATGCTAGCCTCCCAGGACTTCCTCATTTTTATTTTACCTGCTGTCTCAAAGTCTCCTGCCTCAAGTCTTCAGCTACTTGTGAGGAGTGAAGTAACTATTGCAGGAACTCAGGGTGTCTGGCTTAGCTTTCTTTTGCATATTTTGTGTTTGCTGCAGATGCCTTTGGGGCTTCCTCATTTCTAACTATCTGCCTGCCTCGTAAGGACTCTACTCCTGTCAAACTAGGGCCCCCCTTAATGATGTCATTTAACCTTTGAGGCCCCATCTTCAAATACAGCCACAACGGCAGTTAGGGCATCAAGCTATGAATTTTGGGGGACAAAAACAATCAGTTCATAAAACCCACATTTTCATTTTTTGTGATGTTCTTCATTCTTATATTTCTGTGTTTCGTGTGGGATAATTTTTCTTCTGCCTAAAGTACTCATGTTTGTATATCTTTCAACATGGGTCTTTCTGTGATGAATTCACTCAGTCTTTGTCTGAAACAACCTTTATTTTGCCTTCGTTTTTTTTTTAAATGGAGATTTTCACTGGCTATAGGATTGTAAATTGGCAGTTATTTTCTTTAAGCACTTTGTATCATTTCACTATCTTCTGGTTTCCATTGTTTCTATTAAGAAATCAATTGTTAGGCTTATTGTAGAGGGTAATGTATCTTTTCCTCTTGGCACTTGGTTTTTAACAGTCTTACTTAGATATGCCTAGAAGTGTTTTTTTTCTTACCATGATCGTTCCTAAATTATAACCTTTGCTTTCTAACATAGCTAGCCTGTCCAGAACTCTTCTCTGCTTCTCAGAGGCTTTTTAAAAACTCTGCTTCATACAGTTTAAGAAATCAACCTACGTCTCAAGGGAAAATTGGCTGTATGTCAGTCTTTGTTCTCATTCTTTCCTTCACACCAAGAACTTGACCCTTGTGTTTCCAATTTTGTCTCTCTGAACCCCAACACTGCTAAAATATTTACTGGTTTCTCTGTCCCCCAGCCTCTACTCAGGTAGACCTTATATTCTCAGTCTAGCGCCAGCCATCATAATGAGCAAATACATCTAGGAAAAAAAAAACAGCTGCATAGCATCAGCTCACTTTCTTTGGTTTCCCACTTTCCATTTTTTCTTATCAAGACTTTCATTTGTTCTCTGGGGGAACACTGACCTGCCATGAACTATTCTATTCTACCTGGAAGCAGAAGTCAGAGCTCACTTATATATTCTTCATTTAACATTTGTTTCGTTAAAAAAAAATTAACCCTTTCAGCTACTCTATGGGATACATGTTATATTATTATTATCAATTATATGTGAGAAAACTGAGCCCCAGATTACTAAAAGAACATGCACAAAGTTATGTTCTAGGTTGATACCCTAGCTAGTGAGTTGCAGAGTTGAGATTCAAATCCAGCCAGTTAGGCCCTGGAGTCCCAGCTCTTAACAACACGTCCCACAGTATTACACAGCCTTTCTAGTTTACCTCGCATTCTGCTGTTACCATTTCACACCATATCCAGGGATATTTCTAGGGAGATTCCTCATCTAGGAAGGCAACAGATGTCAGGTGATTGTGAAAGGAAAATATTTGGGTCAGCTCATTTATACTAAGTGTGAATGATTATATAACCAAATGTTTTACCATTTCGAGAAATATTTTGCTTATCGAATAGTGTATTACCTTGAAGAAATATGTCTTTTGTGTGTGTGATATATTTAAAGAAATGTATCTTAAAAATAAAATTTTTATATAATCCTCTGAACCGATATTTCTTATATCTTTACTCTATTAATAATGCTTTATATTATTCTCTCTCCATGATTATATTAGTATTATTTATAAAGATATATATATATATATATATATATGGAGGTTTACATAAAACCTTATACAGTGCCTGATGCTTAATAGGTATGAAGTTAACATTTGCTGAATTAAGTTTTAATATAGATTCAGTGATGACTTTTTAGAATTTTAAAGATATGACAAAGACGACTTTGATCTGAAATGTGTTTGATATTGAACATCAAAAGAAGAAAAGGGAAATATGAAATATGTTAGTATCTTACACATTGACCAAAGAGGGAAGTCAATGAAGAAACAATGTGTTAATATATGTGTCTTTTCTTTTCCATACTTCTGGAAGAGTTGTATTCTTGCTCATACTAAGAGAAATGCACATATAGACTACATGGAGAAATCACTTATTAGCTATCAAACTTGCAAAAATACAGAAGTTTGATAACATACTTTGTTGGTGAGTCCATGGAGAAATTGGCAACCTCACACATGGCTATTGTGAATGCAAAATGGGAAAATTTTTAGGAGAGGAATTTGGTAATATTTAACAATATTATATATACCTTTACCCTCTGACCCAGCCATCCCACTCCTAGAAACTTACCACAAAAAGTTAGTGGCAAAAATATAAAAAGATAATTCTGAAGTCTATTAGTAATACTGCTTGTAATAGCAAAATATTAGAAAAATATCACATTCTGATCAATAGAGAACTAGTTGAATAAACAAAGGTGTATGCACAACTGGAGTGCTGTGAAACTGTAAAAGGGCATGAAGAATGTCTTGATACACTATTATGAAGTAACCTTTAGAACATATAGCTTAGGTAAAAAGATAAGATTGTGAAAATGTGTATAATATGGTACCACTCATCTAAAAGTGTGGGGCGGTGGGGATTCGTATTAGTTTGCTAGGTCTGCCATTCAAAGGACCATAAACTGGGTGGCTTAAAATAACACAAATTTGTTCTCTCACAGCCCTGAAGGCCGGCAGTCCAAAACCGCAGTGTGAGAGCAGCCGTGCTCCCTGCGGAGGCTCAAAGGAAGGGCCCTTGCTTGCCTTTTGCCAGCTTCTGGGGCTTGTCGACCGTCCTTCCCGTTCCTTGGCTTATAGCTGCTTCACTCCAGCTTCTGCTTCCATATTCACATGGCTGTCTTCCCTTGTGTATCTATGCTTCTGTGTCCAAATGTCCCTCTCTTTCTTCTTAGAAAGATATTGGTCAATGGGTGATAATTCATCCTAGTCCAGTGGGACCTCATCTTAACCTGATTGCATCTGCAAAGACCCTATCTTCCAATAAGGTCACATTTACTATACCTGAAATTAGAACTTAACGTATCTTTTTTGGGGACATGATTCAACCCATAGCAGAGGCTATAAAAATATGTGTATTTATGTGCATATTTGGGAGAAGGGGCAAGGGTAGAGATTTGTTTTTCTGAATAGACATTATTTTGTAGATTTGATTTGGAATCATGTAAATAGTCACATAATTATAAAACAAAATTAAATTAAACATTCTAGAAATTAGAAGCGAAGTGAAAGAAGTGAATCACCAGAATATTGAGTTTGTGGTACAACCACATGGAAAGAAACTATTTCAAGTGACTTTAAAACACACTTCTTTGACCATATTTCCCTAGTTGAATATGCTCTACAGAAAATGGGATTGAAAAAAACCTTGAACTGTTTTCAGTGATCATACTGTAGGTGGTAGTGCTGGCATTTTTATCTTGAGGCTATTGAATGTGTATTGTGTGGGTGCAGTGAGTAGTTAGTTTGTATTAATGGGAAACAAGATTTGGGGATGGGAGAAAGGACAGAGATGTAATATAAAGCTGAGTTAAAAACCTTGTAGTCCTAAATTTAAATCAGTGATATAAATTTGAATTCATCTTACCTTACCTAACAAAAACAAGGTAACATGTTTCTAGCTCTGTTCATTAGAAAGGCCTAGAAACAAGGACCATCCTAGTAGTAATCAGCAAACTTAATGTCAAGGTCCTGGTCTTTTAGCACCATGTTCTTCCCAAAGGAACCAAGATTTCTCAGAAAATGGCAGAACTGGGGCAGGAAACATTCAAGATGAACCTGTAACATCTCATCATCGTGCAGAGCTCAGGAACTATCAAAGACTACCAGGGATGTCTCCGAAAGATTTAAGGGTCAACTTGAAGATGTGCCCATTGCCAAACAATGTGACAATTTGATTATCCATAAGGAGAATAACTACAGTAGACTGAAACATTTCAAATATGTTTAAGTCTATGATTTTATAATGGTTCAAAAGCAAAAATACCCTCAGTGATCACCTATGGAGAGTGTGAGGGAACCAACTGATATTTTGAAAATCAAGTATTTATCCTGTCTTTCTCATATAAATTAGACCTCAGAGTAATCAAATAATTGATGAGGGGAAATTTCCTTTACTGAAATATTCAAGTTAATCAAAGAAAAAAGAATGAATGAGGGAAAAGAACATTAGAAAAATTACCATTTTGGAACCAGTGAAATAATAGATTTAGGCAATGATCACGAAAGGCTGCTAACACAGAAGAGAAATGTAATGGGTCATTAGCATCCCTGATGGCAGTATACACTTCACCTATGAAGAACTCATGCCAAAAATGGAACCAGAATCTGATAAATTCCAAGCCCTAATTACAAATGTGTAGGAATATAAGGAACAGAGGGATATGTTAAATAACATCAGAGGGATGTAAACAACAAAACCCAAATAATGGGACTCTTTACAGGGCAAGTTGCCTAGCTTCAGCATAAAACTTTAAGATTTTCCCCCACTGCCAACCATTTCCCCCAAAAGGGCAGAGAAATAGAGATGGAACCTATAGATTAAAAAGAATTAAGAGGTATATCAAGTAATTACAGTGTATGGATTTTATTTGAACTCAAATAAATAATTTATTTATGACTAAATAACTTTTTTTTTTTTTCCGGATAAGGGATGATGCTCCAATCAACTGAGCCACCTGACCAGGGCTGAATGACATTTTATTTTTTTCTTCTTTTTTCTTTTTTTCATTTTTTTATTGTTGTTCAAGTACATTTGTCTCTATTTTCCTGCAACCACTTCCCCCACCCCACCCTACATTTTAAAAAATGAACTATCTAGGGAAACTTGACCAATGTTTGGATGCTTAATCGTATTTTTAGGTGTGATAATCACATTGTGGTTATGTTTTTTTAAAAGAATACAAACCAAAAAATTGAGAATGAAATGACATGAAGCTTGAGATTTCATTTAAAATAGCCTGGGTAGAGTAAAGACGAAACTATAAGATTGGCCATGAGTTGATAATTGTTGAATCTGGGTGGTGGGTACATGTGAATCTAGCATGCTACTCTTTTTGTAAATATTTGAAAATTTTAAAGTTTTCTTAAAAGTTCTATTTAGAGAAGACTGAATAGGTTACTACAATAGGAGAGGCCAAATCTATTCTGTATTAAATACATTTTAATAGCAAATGCTCCAGGAATCATTGGCAGCTTAGCTGGTAAGTAATAAATATAATGATGATGATAAAAAACAGTTAACATTTATTGGGTGCTTATTATGTTTTTGTTGCTTTCCACATATTATCTTAATCCTCATAAAAACCTTCGAGCAGTTATTGTGAAGTACCCATTTTACAGTTGGGGCCACTGAGACTCAGGGAGGCAGCATACCTTGTCCCATAGCTTTGGGCTCTGATACTCTCATGCCAATTTCTTATTTTGTTTTCCAAGCTTTCCCTTGTAAAATACCTGTACTGTGGGCTGTGGCTTTTCCTCTGGCTTCTTCCAAAACCTTTGTATTTTCCCCTCTTCTCTCTTATTTATCCAAATCCTTGTCCATTTTTGAAGCTCCAGATCGTGCATCCTTAGTAAAACACGCCTTTTCAGTCCTGTCACCACCCACCCTCAACCAATCAAGGTTTCTTCCCCTTCTGGATTCCCATTTCCTTTCGGTTGAGGTAGAAGCTAATCCTGTGCTGACCTGTGGCATCTTTCACAATATCCTCTTGAACTGTTATTTAAATATTTTACTTGTTCAAGTCTCTGTCTTCAACTAGATTTTTAAACATCCTGAGGGCATAAATAGTGTCTTATATTTTGTGTCCCTCACAAATGTTGGCATAATGCCTGGTGTGATAAATCTGTGCTACATGGAAGTTGTCTAGAGACTTGATAACTAATGCCAAGCAAGCTCTTTCCCTTTATGCCAATTTTAGAGAATATATCTAAATGTAAGGAGAGAACTGGCAAATTTAATATAGTAAATCATCCATATGAAAGTCCATGTTCAAGGGACACGTTTATCCCCACTCCTCTTGTTGCCTTGGGAGGTGACATCCTAACACTCTTTGACCCTTTCCCTATTCCTTATTCATTTTTCTTTTGAAGGCTGGAGGAATGAGCCAAGTAAGAACAATCTTACAGGTGAGTTTGAGGAGCAGGAATAGAACACGCTAATTTCTCAATGTCAGTCTTAACGTCCCTGACCAGCAGAGAACATGTGTACTTGCCTGCTCCTGGATATGTAGAAAACTTAGCAGGACCGGTCCTGCCCAGTGTCTGGGTGTGGGGGGAAGAGAGGCCTTTGACTGTAGTAGTGCAATGAGTCTTTTGACAGAGTGCATAATTTTAATTCTATTGTGCATGATTAACAAGCCAACTTAGCCCTCCGATCTGAGACAGATTCTCCAACAGTTTTATCAGGAATAAAGGTGATATTTTTATTTTCATCTTCCTGGCTCTGTGTATCATTTTAAACTTGGCTGCAAAAAAGTAGTGTTTTATTTAAAAACCTTTTAAACCTCAAACATGGAAAGAAAGTGTATTTTAGACCTAGTCCCATGAATAGCAGCAATTAACTTTTAAAAAAAGGCAGGGGTTCTTAATAGCTAGGTCTGATCAGTTTTGCTTAAAATGGAAACCTAAGATGGGGTGATGGTGTGGGAAGCCTCTGTGGCCCCTGTGCACTCCGAGGTGATCTGATTCAGTGCTGGATGAGGATGATGATGAATGGGAAAGAAGATGATTGGAGCTCCCAGGGCGTGGTTCCCCTTTAGCCATCCACCACTAGTGGGAGGAGCAGAGAGAAGGTAGAGAGGTCAAATTGAGAATAAAAACCATGTAAAGAAGTTATGGGAATAAAGGACAATACTGACAGAGTAAAAGAAGGAGGGATAGCAAATATTCACTGTCAAAGGAAAATTAAGACAAATTAACTTCATGTAAGAAATTGGGAAGTGGAGCTTGAAATGACTTGAATATTGATATACTGCATGGGATCTTAAGTCAAAGGAGCAAAGTAGACATTAGGTTGGGATCACTGTTTTGAATAGTTTGGGATAGACTTTTATTATTCAAACAAGAAAGGCAAGGTCCAGAAATGTAAAAGTACTGCTCCAAGGTCGCAGCTGTTTAGAGATTAATTTTGTCAAAGTCGAAGACTTCTGCTCTCTGGACCTTTGGTCGGGTCTGGAGAGTCAGAGTTAAGGTAGACAGGCCAAACGGATGAGATGCCACACACACACGCACACACACACACACAACACATACTACACACATTCACCACACGCAACACACATCATACACATACCACACACTTAAGCACTTCCACCTTTATGTTCTTTACAGACTGCACTTGTGAGTAAAATGCCTTGAAATGAAAGGTTTCTTGCACTAAAATAGTTTAAAAACTGTACCACTCAATGCTGTAATATTTATTTTGATATCTGGCTGACTGTTAGACGTAAAACTTACTAACATTGCATTAAGGGCAAAGAAGTGATATTTGCGTATCTTCTGAAATCTTACGTCTTTTCTGAATTTTCCTTCCCAGGATGTGGCATCTCCAGAAGGGCTGCGGAAGGCAAATCCACCAGCTAGGGCTTTGTGATTTAAAGGATGATCCACAGACCAGCTCCATCAACATCATCTGAGAGCCTGTTGGAAATGGAGGCTCTCAGAGCCCACCCGAGAACACCAGAATCATGATCTGTATTTTAATAAGATCAAAGTAAGTACCAGGTGATCTCTACAGTCTTCTCAATTTCTTAAATTTTATGAACTTTGAATATTTAACTGTAACACATTCCCTTTATAATCTATAATTAAGTGAGTAATTATAGTTTTGGAAATTAACTCTGATGTTTTCACTCTTATGGACCCATCCATTCCACATGGCCAGCCCAAACGAACACAATGTTATTGTGTTACTGTGATCGCTAATATCATCTCTCCTCAGGAAACTGACAGAACTCAAAGTCTACCTTCAAATTTTTTACTTAAAAACGTAAAAAGATGCATCTGAACCTTGAGTGGGAGAAACAGCTTAAGATGGGTTATTATAGCTCCTCCATGTGTCATGACGAACATGTTTGAATTTTATAGAATAGTGTCATGTGGAGGGGAAAAAACCCTTAATTAGCTCATTAGCTCTGATTTTGCTTTTACAGTGTAAACAGTCTTTTGCCGAAGTCATGATTACTTATCGATGCTGATGCTGACTATATTTTAAAATCTAAAAATTGCTGTCACTGGAGTTGTGTCTTGAAAATATGTTTATCTTAGTGCAAATGTTTTCTAGAATCCTGGAAAGCACTTAAAAATTTATTTTTGAGGCCCTTACGCTCAACAGCTAATGGAAGATCATGTATTTAAATAATTTACACTTCCATCTGGTTTGAAGAACACCAGGTGGAAGTCGCTGATCAGGATGAGTCTGCTACGTGGAAGGGAATGTTTGCCCAAAATAAATGAAAGGCAAACATTTACATGAGCCCCAACTCTTTGTCTGTGTGGGTAGACTCCTATTTCCTGCTCTAATATTCTCTGGTCCTGGATTCTGTCTTTTACATCCACTGCACATTGATGAGCTTCCAGAAGGAGCAGGAGGAACTGAATGCCTTCCGCCGTTTTATTATCTTCTTCACAATCTTTTGATCATAAGCAATTATTGCCTCCCTTTCTCGTTCTTTCGGCATGTCAACCTGAAATCAAAAGGGACTGTCCCCTTGCTGTAGGAGACAGGAAGCTGAGCTTCCTGGATGTGCTTCTCCTTGTTGCTCGGCCAACTGGCAAATTTTATGTTTCCCACTGAGTGTCACAGTGTGTTGTCAAAAGCTTGGTTTTGTGAGCTGACTTTTGATAAGCACTTACTGTATCTTACCTGTCAACTCCGCAGTGGACTTCCTCATTTACAGCATGTGGCTTGCAAGCACAGACCAAACCCTTCAAGCCAAGAAGAGTCCTACAGAGCACATGGCTCTGCTCTCCAACTCTCTGATGCTCCTTGTGCTTGTCAAACACATTCTCTCAGGCGTGGACTTTTTTGGTGTGTGTGAGTGTCTGTGTGTGTCATTTTAGTATAGATAAAAGACTCAGAAGTACTCCTGCTTGTTAACCTGACAAACGCAAAAAAATGAAACTTTTGCTTTCAGCATGGCAAGGAAGAATTTCTAGCTGAGGAGGGCAGTTGTCCCCAGGGCTATAAATCAGCTCGCCTAATGGTTTCTCAGCTGACATGAGGGAGCATGAAATAGTGACTACAAACTGACTCCGTGCTGACAAACACAGCCTTTATAGTCCATTTATTTCAAAATATCATGACCTCTGGCCTCTACCAGCAGGACACTAAAGTTTACTAACCCAGCTTCTAAGACTCCCCAAGGAAAAAGATCACAAAATCTACAGCAGCTTCAAAGTCATCTTTTCCAGAGCCAAATAAAATACAAATTCCAAATGTTTCACATTTTATTCTAGGTTTAGAAATAACACTTTTTTCGAGTCAGTTCTAAATTTGACAACATCCCCTCTCTCATTGCTAGAGACAAGCCTGGGTGGGGTTGGACTAGGTGTGGGCAGACCCAGGGTGTCACCCGAAATGACCATTTCTCCAGCCATTGCAACTGTAGGGCAATCTCTGAGAGGGGACCTTTTGTTAATTATAAAAAATATTGGCAATGAGAAGCGAAATCGTCGGATGGCATTGCTTTGGGGGCATTGTTGTAGATATTGTTAGGCCACTTGATTTGAAACGGTTAATAGTCATTTCTGTCATCACTTCTCCTGTCCAGCTCTTACCTACACACTTGGATGCGAACTGAGAAGAAGGCAGGATAGGCGACGTGGGCGCCGAGACGTCCCTGTGGCAAGGGTGCTGCCTAATCATAGTCACTGCTCTGATCAAGTGGGGTTCCTGAGGCGCACTCTGGGAATACATTTGTCTCCCCCACTGTTTGCTTTCCTCCTGCCCTAAAGAGCAGCTGCTTGATTTTCTGGTTACCTCCAGATAACGAAAGATCCTCTGATTTTCTTTAGTAATAAATCAATTTCAGTTTAGTAATTAATGTGTCAAGCTAGGGTAATAAATAAAACACCTGTTTTCGTTTAGCGGTAAACTTTTTCTTCAGTGTGGGCCTGCTGCAAACAGTCCCCTTGTCGGGGTAGTCCCGCTGGAGTAGTGGCACTGGGCTTCCACTTTTTGCCTCGGCAGAACTCAGCAAACTACTCAGCCTGTCCCCTCCTTTCCACCTCAGGATTTAAGATATTCTCTAGGTTGTACTGACACCCTTTTCCTTCCATACATTTTTTTTTGGAGGGGGGGTTCATTTTGAGTACCTTTGCTCTAAGCTACTCTGACTTCTTAGAAACTTTCTGAAATGAGAATGACCTTAAATTAAACTCAAATGGGCTTTCAGGCCATGGTAGGATTACTCCCTTTTTTTTAGCCACTTAAAGTTTAAAATTTAATTTTCTTCAATATTTTATGATTCTTTTGACCAGTGTGAATGACAAAGAAAATGATCTCTAGAAAACCATGTCATGTTGCTGTTGGGTTAAATGTAATCCAAGTAAGAACTTGTATGTCAGGCTCAGGATAAACCTCCCAGGTTCTCCAGTGCACATACTGCCTCCCTTAAGAATTTTCTGGATAGAGTGACTCATTTTTTAAATAAACATTTATTGAGCACCTACTGTGTCCCAGTTACTGTTCTAGGTGCTGGAGTACAGAGCAAAAAACCAAACAAATCCTTGGCTTAATGGAGCTTACACTCTCAGGGGTGGAGACAAAAAGCAACCAAAATAAGTTAATAACATATATAGTATGTTAGAGATACATATTTGTGAAGAAAAATAAAACAGGAAGGGGTATAGAGATGCTGGGGTATGGGGGGGTAGTTTAATTTCAAGTAAGAACATTCAGGAGGCCTTGCCTGGAAGGTGATGCTTGAGCAGCCTTGAAGGGGGTCAGGAAGTGAGCTGTGAGGAATTGGGGAAGGTGCTGGAAACACCATGACTTTAGGAGAGCAGTCGCTTGGGAGGACTGCTTTGGCTTGGGCCTCTTCAGTATCTGGGTTCAGTTCAGGCCTCAAGTGACCTCTCAAAGTCAGGGCAGAGGCAGTGGGGCTTTCAGGAACAAAATGATGAAAAGTAAAAGCTGGCGATGCTCTTAGAGACCTACCCTTTCTTCCCCAGGAGGCGATATCCTGTTTCAGTTCTCAGGTATAGATCCTGCTTCTACAATGAGTTGCCTGTTTATGCCAAATTTAGCCAACTGCAAGGTTAGACTGGGCACAGTTCATACAGTACTGCCCTCACTTCTGATGCCAAGTCCTAGTTCTCAGTTTCAGTAATTCACTAAAAGGACACAGAACTTTCTGAAGTCAGTTATGATTTATAACAGGGAGAAGCTGCAGGTTAAAATCAGCCATGGGAAGAGATGCACAGCGCAGAGTTTACGAGATCCAAATGCCAAGCGTCCAGTTGTCCTTTCTGTTTGGAG
This sequence comes from Mormoops blainvillei, assembly GCA_004026545.1. Lineage (NCBI taxonomy): Eukaryota > Metazoa > Chordata > Mammalia > Chiroptera > Mormoopidae > Mormoops > Mormoops blainvillei. The sequence continues at coordinate 71,996 of PVJD01003860.1, read as the reverse complement.
ACGTGGACAGTGCTAACTGCTCCTGACACCGAAGTATAACAGTATACAGAGTATTACTCACCAGGGAGGCTTGCCTGAGCCTGGGTGTTCTTCCTGGGACTCAATCATATGTTACCCATATGGCTGTTCTTCATTCTCCAGCCCTTCCAGAGATCAGGCCGATACCTGTAGACTCCACTTCCTCCAGAGAGCAGCAAAGGCCACGTGGCCTAACAAAAATCACATTATTAGACTGTTTGGTGGCCAGAGCCCCCAGGGCAAACCGAGATACTCCAGCTAGGCACGACATTCCAGGAGCAGAGAGATCACCTCTCAGTAGCTGAGGGTAAAGGCCTGACCTCTTTTTTTTTTTTTTGGATAAGGTTAATTCTTCACTGCACAGTTTATAACATACGATGACTTTTCCCCAACACATTGTTTTCATAACATCCCTCGTTTCATAACTGCTCTTCATTAAAAATCCACATGACAGGTGAGGAGGCAGAAGCAGAGCTGGGGGCCCTTCATCTGGCACATGAGGGAGCCACATCTTTTATATTTGCAACTTAAGTTTTTTTACTATTGAAAATATAGTAGATGGCTTTAAATAACATTCTTCTCATTGTCTTTTGTCCCTTTTTAGGGCAACACATGAATTTGCAGAAAAAATATGTATATATTCTGCACAAAATCATTGAAGGTAAGTAAGCTAATAGCACATAGATTTAAATGTTTACTGGTTTGTGTCAGTGTCTGGTTATACAATGAATAATTCATTTCAAACTAGTAGAATGTAACATTTACATAAAATAATACTTTGCAAATTTATGGTAAGTACTAATTACTTGCCTTATTTGCCATGACTATGATATTAAATATTCATAAAAATGTGATTATTTCTTTGATTTGGCAGGCATTTAGATTTCTCTACAGCTTTTCACACTGCTAATTTTAATCCAGTAAATTATCTGGAAGAAAACAGTATGCAGCCTAAAAACTGTTCAAAATTCACTCCAACATTGAGCACATTATGGACGTAATGATCCATTACAACCAAACTTCAAGAAGGTCTTAGAAGAAAACTGAGAATTAAACAAAGAAATATGGAGGCTATCATCATGATTTGTCAGATATGTTCATTAGAACATTTTTTTACACGTACTATGGACAACCTTTAGAAGCACTACTCTGACATAGAGCAAACTCATTTTGAGATATTTTGCTCCTGCCAGGGGTCAGTTTAAGAGAATTTACCAGGACTCTGCCAGTGTTCATTTCCCAGCTTGATGTTCAGTGAGACTATTTGTGAGGCACGTTAATTCAGGAACCTGACCTGTGGGTAAGTGCGCTAGAAATGTGCTCCTTATGGGGTCAGGGGAGGACACCTACCTTCCTTACTGTTCCTGTTTCCATTGGGGGTCTTCACATTCTCTAAAACAAGAGCAGAGGTCTGTGGCATAAGATTCATATCAAAAGAGACTGTACTGTGTGATCTGAATATTTTATGTTCTGTTAACTTACAATGATTCTGGTAATAATTTATCTGCTGATTTTGGTCCAATGAACGCGAAATGAAACTCTCTTATGGAAATCGAGCATTCTCTGGCCCCACAATTCAGAGAGGAAGAAGAGGGAGGATAAAAGGGGAGGAGGCAGGAAATGAGGAGGAAATTTTGTCAAGCGTGAGCTTGCTCATCAGAAAATAGTTGGAGGGAGATGGCAGAGAGAGACCAAACATGGTGTGTCTCTTGTTTACATCTTGGCTTCTATCACTGAATCCCTACAAGACAAAAAGATTATATAACCGGAGGTTCCTTTGGAAGTTAGTATTCAACAAGGTGAGTTTTATTAACTCAGTATCTGAGCAACAACTAGGAAACACTCCCAGATTTGTTCATATATGTCTCTTATGAAAGATGCTTGAATCAGTTGGGGTCATGGTACTGAATAGCAAAAACAAACAAACAAACAAAAATAAGCAACAACGACAGCAAATTGATAACTCTGAAGAGTAATGTGTTTAAAAAATAAGCCCAAACATCAAAGTTTCAAAACTCGAGATTTATAGAGAAGGACAGGTGGTGTGGCATATAGACACAAGGGGACAGAAGGTGAGGGCCTTTCTTTCACAAGCCTTAAGAAAAATATGAAATGAAAATTAATACTCAAAATTTAAAAGGGAAGCAACTGAACAAAGCCTGTAAACCTGTAAGTAAAAGGGTGTTCTGCTTTGTCCTCAGAGCTGAATATGACCTGGTAACCAAGGCTACCGTAAAGGGTGTGAAACAGTGTGTCTGAAGGAAGAAGCTTGGTTCTTTGATCACATCAAGAGGCAACGTGGTACAGCAGTGAGGTTAGGGGCAGACAGATATGGGCACCACTTGGTACGGGTGTGACTTTGGATAAGCTACTCAACTTCTCTCTGCCTCAGTTTCTTCTTCTGAACTGGGGAAAGCAATAGTATTGACCTCACAGAATTGATGTAAGGCTATACTGAGACTATTCCTTTAAAGGCTTAGTACAGTGTCTAAGCTAATGGTATTAAGGCTATTATATATAGGAAGCTAAAATAGAAAAAAATAGTGACTGCCAATTCATGTAAAGAAGAATTTCAGCTATTTGACTAATATTTGCTGAACTGAGATGATTGAATGGACTAACCCCATGGTTTTGTGACAGTAGAAAACCAGGACAGTCTGCCACTCTGGGCCACCAGGCTCAGTCTTGAGATAAAGCAGGAATGAGCAAAGTAGACCTTTCGGTATGAAATGCGAGATGAACCTCAGTTCCAAGACACTTCTGATTCTGGTTGCTCTGGATCTATTCTAGATCAGGATTTCCTAACCTGGGATCCCTGATTAACTGGGGCCGAGGCCCGTTGCTCACAGACCCTTGAAGGAACCTGTGGCCACCTGGAAAAGGAATGCATATTGTATGTATATACATATTTCAGGATGGAAGGTCCATAACTTTTAACAGATTATTAAAGGGTTTCTGACTCTTCGAATTTTCATAACTGCCCATCTGGATTGTGTGGGGTCCTGGCAGTGAACACTACCTGGGAGCAAAGAAAGCGCCAGAAGCCAGGTGAGGCCTGGGCTGTGACTAGGAGAGCAGGACCCTCGTCTTGGTTTTGGCATTAGAAAGCCGTCTACGGTGTGTCCGCTTTTTTGGCAAGCCTCTTCACATTGAGTTTGTACTCCAAAAATTTTATTTGATTCCCAAATGTTGCTGTTTAGCTATAGCCACCTCATCCTTCCTTATGTAATTATTTTGAGCCCTAAGTGCCAGACTTTATCTTTATTAAAAGTTGTTCCAATTATGCTGTACGATCATGTTAGATTTTCTCATAATTTTACTATATTGTTATAATTTTGAATCCTGACATTCAGTATATTTATGGTACTCTCAATTCTGTGGTACATTCTGTCATTCAGTATATTTATGGTACTCTCAATTTCCTTTCAATGATAAATTTGAAAAATTGAAAATTGCCATCTAAATAACTATGCAAAATCCTATGTCCACTTAAACATTCTTTTTCTTTTTGAAGAAAAATTCATTAAGTTTTAATAAACCCTTTCAACCCAAAAACACTGTAATCATCTTCCTAGAAAAACAGGAATGATAGTTACAGATCAATTTTTGAGACCCTTGGTATAATGTTGAACTGATGAATTAGGGAAAAGCAAGGATAGATTAAAATATGTTATTCTTTTTAGCCAAAGTCTTCTTGTGTCATTGTTTTGAAAATTAGCAATGATACATGAATATAATTTGCCTAAATTCAGGCTCTAAAAAAATAACTCAAAGAGCTTTGTAGTAGAGTGTGAAACAATTCTGACCCAATTTTTACTTCCCTGACAAACCCTCACAAGGATTTCAGAAAATCTGCTGCAAGAAGACACAGTATAAAATGACTATGTATAAGGTAACCACACCCACATCCCTCTCCCCACCTATGTTGCTAGCCACACTTCTTACAATGAAAAAATACAAACTGCGTGCTTGCTGGCTTTCTCTGAAGTCTATGCACCATCAACTGAAATGCTTTTCCAAGCCAGGACCAAACCTTCTCAAATGCCTGCTCACCAGGTTTGAGAAACAATAGACAAAGCTGCTTTGAAATCAAAGATTCTGTCTCATGGAGCCTCTCCAGTTCCTGGTACTAATCCTAGGACTGGAGCCCACACTTTCAAGAAAACAAAATGCTCACATTTTAGAGGGGGGATAATCCCGCCTCTCAAGAAAAACGGCAAAGTGTACCTCATTTCCCTTTGCATTAGTCTGCTCTCCGAAGGCTTATTTTTATTATTATATCTTGACAAGGACGTGTCCGTTCTCCATGTGTATCTTGTAACTGTGGGCAGTGGCCATAGAGTGAGTGGGAGGAGGGAAGTTCAAGGGGAAGTTGAAGGAAATTGGGACACAGGAGGTCAGAGCAGTTCTCAGTGGCTGTTAGCAGCTGTGGCCACCATCTGACTGATCTGAGCATGTCCTCTGAGCTGCCTCAACAATATGTGGAGCTTACGGGAGATTCAGACCGGGCTGTCGAATGTCATTTGCCATGAAGGAGCTGGCTGAATTGGCACAGGTTCTGCAGTGGGCAAATATGACTAGCAGACAAGTGTGGTCTTCATTTACTCAAAGTCTCCAAAAGGAACACAAAGGAGGGAGGAGATGGTTTCCTTTGTTAACACGGAGATAACATTGTTTGCTTATGTTAATTTCAAAGGAGGACCCAGAGCATCAGACATCTGGTTTTTAAAAGTCAAATCTGTGCCCTACACTCAAAATTTTTCATTTAATTGGGATGCAATTATAAGCATAAACAACAAAGAATGGAAGGAATCAGCTAGACAGTGTTTCCATTCCTAGGACTCTAACCCTGGCTGAGGTCAAAGAGGTCCTGGGTTGTGTTTGCAATAGCAAACTCTTATTTTGCAGATGGCGTAGCTGACAGCTCTGGATGAAGAGAGGTCAGCTCTCTAGAGTCTGGGAGAGTTTTTCTGACAGTGTTGAGAGTATTACCCTGAGCCACTCAAAATATGTGCTGTCTAGGAAACAGTCTAGTAAATAATATTTATTGTAGCTTATGTGCACATTGTGTGGGCTTTAAACTTGAATTGGAGGGTTCTGCTTTCTAAATGTCATTGTATTGCCTGTATCTTCTTTGCTGCTGGGGGAAAAAAGTGCAAAGACTTTAAAGCCATTAGTCCATTGGTACCCATGAGCACTTTTGAGTTTCAGAAAGAAGGAGCTCAAGACAAAGTGAATGACACAGGAAGGACTGACATACATTTTGCCTAGTACTGTTTTGGGGAGAGGAGTTCATTTCTTAAGTGAGCCCGGGAAATAAGCACAGACTCACAGTCTATTAATTTCCCAGAATGGCCATAACAAAGTCTCCAAAACTGGGTGGCTTAAAACAACTGAAATTTATTGTTTTATGGTTCTGAAGGCTAGAAGTCCAAAATCAAGGCATTACTGGGGTCTCCTAAGCCTCCAAGGGAAGGATTTTTGCTTGCCTTTTCCAGCTTCTGGGAGCTGCATGTGTTCCTTGGCTTGTGGCCACATCACACTAATCTTTGCCTCTGTCTTCACATAGCCTTCCTGGTGTCTGTGTCTTCACATGGCCATACTTCTTTTGTTTCTCTCTTCTTTTTTTATAAGGACAAGTAATTTTGGACAAAGAACCCACTCTACTCAAGTATGATCTCAATTTATCTAATTATATTTGCAATGACTCTCTATTCAAGTAAGTTCTTATGATAAGGTGCTGGGCACTTTAGAAAATAGACATTCTATTTATTGATTTAATCCAGGCACTTTAATATGCCATCTCTTCTCACAAAAACCATATGAAGTATTATTCTCATTTTTCAGTTGAAGAAACTGAAGCTCTAAAAGCTTCAGCTTAAGTGGTTTTACGAAGGCAATACAGGTAGTAGTTGTTAGAGTTGGGCTTTGCACAAATGCAAGTGGCAAGTCAAGGACGGCAATCATTTTGAAGTATCTGGAGCAGAAGCACCTTGTTAGTGAGTATGAGAGATAAAATTGGAAGTGTGTGGGCAATTGATGGGGGGTTCTGAATGTAAGCCTGAAGACTGTATCTACAACAGTGATATTACCAAGCAACTGAAAATTTTGAGCAGCTGGGTGAAGTGATGAAAACAATATTGAAGAAGAGGGATCCAACATTTGTGAGGAGAGAAAATAGAGGCAGGGAAACCAGCCAGAAGGTTTTTTACAGTAATTGAGGCATACAGTGCATCGGGCCTTCTGTGTGTGGGGACTGTGGAAAGGGGGCTTGTTTGTTTGTTTATACCTTGTCTCATTCCAATGAAGACTTTAAGGTAGTTTTCAAGAATCTATGAAATACAGCAAAGTAATAGAAAAGAGTGGCAGGAGGGAAAAACAAAAAGGGGTAATGAAAGACCACTGAGGCCAATGCATTCCTACGGTGGGAGGCTTCTCATTCATCTACAGTGTGATTCAATAAAGGAATAAATCTGTACATTCAAGGGACATGGCTCTGGCCCTCTGGCTTAATGTCGGGGTGAATTTTAAAGTATGTGGAGTGTGTTTGGGGCTACATACTCTTTAGGCAAACCAAAACTTGTCCACCTTTTGATAGATATCGCATGGCAGTATGTTCAAGTACCAGGACTGTGCTTCTTGTCTGCTACAGCTAAAAACCAAAAACATATTTCTTAGTCAAAGTCAAGCTGGATAGGGTAGTTGTCTTTGACATCTACCTTCTTTTGAGAAAGGAGATGTACCTGGTTAGATCATCGTACCTCCACTCATTAGAAGTCAAGTGTAGACTTGGGAGGGATAGAGATTCTCATTAGGGAGGATATATATATATATATATATATATATATATATATATATATATATAAATCTCTGTTTCATATAACATGTTCAATTTGAGAAAATTTGAAGGCAAGTATAACTAACATTACAGACATAAATATCTACATAAACCATGGAATTTTAGTTTTTAGTTTTATGCAAAACTTCTTCCTGGTTGCCCTTCAAATACACTTACTGTGACCTGTATATTGGGAATGAGCTCACTGCCTGGTATGGGACAGGGATTGCCTGAAAGGCACTAGATGATGGATCAGCAGGGCCTCGCGAACAATGGAAGGGGCTGAAAATGAGACTGCATCCTTCGTCATTCTTATTAGACAGCATCTGTAGACTCTGAGTCTCAGACAATAGAGTCCTCACTCTAGCCAGTTAAAGCAGAAAAAGAATTTATTAAAAGAAATCCTAACTGATACTCTCAGTAAGAAATATATTTTACATTGTATCTTTCACATATTCATATTTATATATGTCTTTCATATATTCATATTTTTATATATACAAATGAAACAAAATTTGGATGGAACAATACTTATACTTACCCTATGAGCTTTAAGCACTTTTCGTATTCTATTCTATTTCATTTTTTTAAATTGCTGGTTGTGGTGCTCTAAATTGATTTTATACCCTACTAATCCATTGTGAACAGTAGTTTAAAAATACCATATTAAAAGTTTTCAGATAGCTCTGGCATTTCTGGGATTGCTGATTTAGGTTGGAGGCCATGCAGTCAGTCATAACAGCAAAACCTCATTGTGGCTTTGCTTGAGTTGATGTTTCTACCACCTGAGCTCATATCCTTGCTATGGGCTGCCAAAGGCTAGAAATTCCACCATTATTTTTCACAAAACCAGATGCCTCCTTTGCTACCCTAGTCAGAAATGAATTCTGCCACAGCCTGGCTTCCTCCTGTTGTTTCATTCCAAATTGGAGGCTCCCATGGGTGTGTCTAATGGTGGAGCCTAATGTGTTGGTGGGTTAGCTGGAAGACAATGCATTTTCTCGCTTCTGTCTTGGGATGGCCAAGCTTATATGGTAGGGAATTCCCCAAATATAGAAGGTTCATTCTGGAGATGCTGGGCACGTAGAAAGACAGTAGTAAGTGGTCATTACATCCCACTTAATTAGAGAAAATAAGTCATGTGGAGTGGTTGGTATTCTCAATGATTATTATAAAATTGCATGTAGAGAGGAGTAGAAATGCAAAGCACCAGGGACCAAGTCTTGAGGAGCAACAGTAAAAGGTCTCGATAAATAACAGATTATAAGTAACACACAGTAGTTGCCCTTACTAGTTTTAAAAAAAGATTTTATTTATTTATTTTTAGAGAGGCGTGCGGGAGGGAGACAGAGGAGGGAAACATTGATCAGTTGCCTCTAGTACACGCCCCGACTGGGGACTGAACCTGTAACTCAGGCATATGCCCTGACCAGGAATCGAACCAGCAACCTTTTGCTTTGCGGGATGATGCCCAACCGTCTGAGCCACATTTGTCAGGGTTCCCTTGCTAGTTCTGAACAGAGGTAATTTTTTTCAGAAACAGTACAATTCCATCTACAAGGGCTCAATGGAGAATAGTTTACATTTGAACAGGGCCAACATGTAGTGATCATACCATCTTGTCTTACAGGAGACCTTCAGATTATGTTTGTGTTTCAAGCTGACCAAATCTCTTACTATCGCTAGTATTGTGATGGAAAGAGCTTTATTAGGTCTAGATTCCAGATGATCATGGAAAGATCTGAAATAGCTAATTATAATTGGCAATGGAGAGATGAGGAAAAATTAGATACATTTTCTTTGCTCTTAGACATGGACCTTATAGCATTGAGATTGCTTTTGACACATGTGATTCTGGCAAAAAACTGTCAATTATGGTAACGACCTGGATGACAAGAAGCTGAGAGGATACAGATATGATTTTGTGGTTCTAATTATCATCACTGCTGTGCACAGAACAAGTGACTTAACTAGAGCATAGTTGTTCATGATAATAGTATTGATGATGGATTGTTTGTGTTGAAACTGATTTGATTTGGTGGTGGTTGAGGAAGGGGGCAGGATGATCTAATCAAATAAGGAGATTAACATTTTCTCCTATTCAGAATTTGTTGAGGACCTGTTAATAGTTCTTAGGTTTTGCTCCTTATCAAGTCAATTGTTCAGGAGGAGAAACATAGCTCGAATGACTAAACCTAAATGTGATCCTCATTCTTCTAGGACCAAATGTTGGTTGCTTTAAAGGATAAAAAAGAAAGATAAATCACGAAATATGTAACAAAACAGGCCAAAAATAACATCTTAAATCTCAGAGCTTAATTCAGGGTTGGGAGGATCTTGAGATGTGTGGTCATCACTGAATGTTGCTAGTTGAATACGGATGAAGGAAACCACACAGCTCTGTTGACTGGCCTCATTTTATATTTACAACCACTAAGCTCAAGCGGGCCCAGTGTCACCCTGTGATCCTAACGCAGTTCTCTCGTGGATTCATTTTCTTGCTCTCCTGTGTGATTATTTCATCCATCTCATCGCCAACAAATCTCCAATATCACCTTTCGCTTTGTTATACTCCACTGATAACCTTCCATTCTTGAGAAAATGGAAGCAACCTGAAGAGAACTCCCCTTTACTCAACATTTCCAAATATACCACCTACTTGCATTTGCCCCCACATCTTCTTTCTTTTTATTTATAATAATAAAGCTATCCATATGTTTTTTTATGTACTTGATCCCATCTCCTCTTGCCTTCTATAGACATGGCTTGTATAGTGTGCCTTTTTTCTCTTAAATTGTTAATTTCCCCCAACTCCTGGACAATTTTCATCATCATATAATCACACTAGTGCTCTGTATTAATCATGTTTCTGGCTTTTGTAAACTCGATGCTTTAATATCCACCCTACATGCCTATGGCAGAGAGGCCCTCTTCTGAATAACCAGATACTATGCCCGAGTCTCCTTGCCTTGCTTGGTGCTCTCCCTTCCGGGAACCAATACATGAAACAAATACAAACCAATCAATCAAAAATCCACAACTACAACCACCTCCTTAACAGGCTTCACACTTTGGGCCACTATATACGAGCTCTAATCCTCCCAGGGTCAGGCTCTGGGCAACAGGGGACAGCCCTTATGCCCCAGGGCCCACTGAAATTATTCAAATTAGCCAACCTGAAGCTTGCCTACCGTCCCTCCAAAAGAAATCACAGTGAAGTTTCCCACTCTCTCTTCTGCCGCACAACTGACCAAGGTACTTCTCAGTGTGGCCCTCGTGGCATGAATGGCACTATCTCCAGATCCATGAGTATATGACAAGCCATCTTTTCAGTGATCTATCTTCTGATCCATTGGTCTTATTATGCCTAAGAATTTTCATTAACACATTTTATTTTAAAAACCCATATTGATATTCCCCTCACTCTGGATACCACCATATATATATCCGCTTTCTTTTAAACTAAGTTCATTAGATGCTAATCATACTTACCTCTCCATTTCCTATCTTCCCATTGGCTTCTGAAGTCCCTCTAATAAGACTTTCATCTTTACCATTCTGACAAAATTCTCTTCTCACGGTCACTGTTGACTTCTATTTTGTCAAATTTGGGTCAGTTCTCATTTTATTTAGTATCTGCAGTGTGTGATGCAGTTGATTGCTCCCCTCCTGGAAAACTTTTCTAACGTGCCCTATGGGATGCTCTCTCTAGCTTTTGTAGAGGGAATCAAACCTGATACCAGAGATGAAATGCTAATTGCCCTGACTTATGATGTAAATGCTTCTCTTTTACCTCTGTAAACCCTTTTCGCACCAAATCTATACCACGCCTCCCAAGACCCTTACCCCACTTAGCCCAGCATAAAGGGAATGCGGGGCTATTGTTCTGGGCTCAGAATTTGGAGTTTGTCTCCTCTGGGCCCGTGCACGTAAATAAAGATCGTGCTCCTAACCCCTCAGTGTCTGGTCGTTTCATTTTTCCATAACACTTTTCCTTCTAATTCACTGCTCACTTTTTCTCATTCTTTCTCTTGGTTTCTCCTCATCCATCCTGACTCGTTTCTTAGGCTTCCTTTATTTCTCCCCTACACTTACTCTCCAGGTTAGCAGTTCTAGAACAATTTGGTCTCAGATCTCTTTACACTCTTAAGAATTTTGGAAGATCCCAAAGAACTTTTGTTTAGGTGGGTTATTTTTATTGGTAATCACTGTATTAGCAACTAAAACTGAGAAATTTAAAAGTATTTATTAACTTGTTTAAAATAACAATGAAAAATCCATTACTTATTAACATAATTAACATTTTTATGAAGAATAAAGGTATTTTCCAAAGCACAAAATATTTTTGAGAAGAGTGGGATAGTTTTACTTTTTGCTAATCTCTTTAATGTCCAGGTTAATAGAAGCCAGCTGGATTTTATATCTGCCTCTGCATTAATCTGTTGCCATAACACACCTCATATAGTCCTTAGAAAACTCCACTGTGCACTTGTGAGGGAATGAGAAAGAAAAAGACAATTTTCTTATTTTAGTATTATTGTGGATAAAGGGTTGACCATGTGCAACTCCTGAAAAGATCTTGGGGATCTGCAGGTGAAACTGGGAAAAACAACCCACAGGCTTGACTACCTGCAACCATGAAAGCCAAACTCATGATATAGGTGCTGGTGAAAAAGAAAGGTTTTATTTCAGATGCCAGCAGCCTAAGGAGATAGCCAGCTAATGCCTCAAAAACCATCTTAACATCTCAGTGCAAGCAGAGGTTTTGATAAGGAGGAAGGAGAGCAGAACAAAGAGATCTAGGGCCTGGGGTTGAAAAGCTCTCTACCGGCAGCCTTGCACAGTATATTCTGAGAAGGACCTCAAAATTGGTAATGTGATGGTCTGGTGTGTGTCATCCTGGTTCTACAGTTGAAAGCTAGCAAATCTCCCAGAGCTAGGATGACTGAAGGTTGGAGTCTGTATCTTGTGAAGTTAGTTCCTAGGATTCTTATATAAACATGTTGTTCATCTACAAGCTACATATTAGTTAGAGTCAGCATTTATAGAAACAATGTCAAAAGAATGGTGGGGTGGGTTACAATTCCCCATTATATTACACAGGGGTCCCAGACCACATTTTGTGTCCTTAAATGCTATCTCTCTGATGGTGACTCCCAAAGTTTATATCTTATCCCAGATGATTTCTCTGAATGCCAGGAGATATGTGTGCAATTTTCTATTTAGCATCTCCCCTTAGTCTAAGAGTCAGTTCGAACTTACCATGTCCCAACCTGAACTCAATTTGCCACCCCTCAACCCCTCAACACAAGCCTGATTATCCTCCATTCCTCATGCCAATAAATGGATTCCAATTGCTTGGGTAAGTTAAAAAAAGAAATAGTTATTTGCCCCCATGACAGCAAATCAAGACTTAATTGCAATTTTCAACCTATCCTAGGCATGTGGCCTTGAAACAGTCCATCTGAAGTTTCCATATTAGCACTAATAAGGTTATCTTCACGATAAAACTCCTGCAAGTCTCTTCTCCCTAAAATATGTCCTTGCCTAAAATAACCTGTTCTTGTCTTTTGCTAATACCTTCTTGTTCCACCCTCCTACTGCCTATAAAAATCTTCCATTTTGTATATCCCTGTGGAGTACCCTTCTAGTTTCTAGATGGGATGTTGTCTGATTCATGAGTTGCTTAATAAAGCCATTTCAAACTTCAGATTTATTCAGTTGAATTTTGTTTTTTTAACAGGTCAAAAAAGATTGTATCATTCTGAATTTCTCTTTCATGTTCCACATCAAATTCATTAGCAAATCTCGTCAGCTCTGTCTTGGAAATATTTCCAAATCTAACCTCCTCTCTATTACCACTAACAAGGAAAAAATTCTGAGCCATGGTGTTACCGAATGTGGACCCGTTTGGTGGGGGTGTGGTGGGGTTCAGATACTGTTAGCGAAAACAACACCCCACGTTTCCCTGGGTCCCTCTGTTCTAGGTTCTTTGTCCGCCACCCTTAGAAATTATGGCTCTCAATGCCAGAGTTGGTGAAAAGGAAAGGAACTATTCATCCAAAAGTTATACGGAGTTTTGAATAGTGGCTAAATGTCACCGTTAAATCTCAAAATCCCTTTAAAACAACCACCAACACACAGTCCTGCTTTTCCCCCTCTTTGCCAATTCAGGCCAGTCAGGGTACCACTTTCAGGAGGAAAAGAACAGAAGTCCAGAGCTCAGCTAGGCAGGCCTCCGCCGGTTCCCAGCACCATTGGCTGTGTCGCTGCAACCTCAAATTCTTAATCCAAAACCACATGGCACCTTCTCATGGCCCACTGGCAAGCATCCTCACTCCCCTTTCCTTCCTGCATGGTTTCACACTGTTCCCCCATGGCGTGGGAGAACCATCTCTCAGCTCTTGTGCACAGGTGCTGTAACTTGGGGAGCTCCTTCCCAGTCAATTCCTGGGCTAAAGTTGACCAAACCTTCCTGGTTAGCCTTGTTGATATGCAAAATAACCATCTTTGGATATGAGGCATGAAGCTGTCTTGCTGTTATTGACATGCAAAATGACCCTCAATGGCCTTGCTCTATGACAGGTCTGAAGCTGGCCTGTTATTGATATGCAAACTAACTCAGGAAGGCCCTGCCCCAGGCCTCCCTTTCCCATGGTGGCCCACCTTGGGGAGGGGAAGGGAGAATATCTTATATTTTTTTCTTGGACTCCCCACATTCTGGACATCGTTACAAATCCCCATTCAGAGGGACCCTGTTACCATGGAAGTTGAGTGTTAGGTTGTATATCATTCATCCTACACCAAGCCATCAAATCTCTTATGAAGATTATTACGGTCAACCCCTAACTTCCTGCTTCATCACACGCTTTTCTCCCTACCCCGTCTCTTCTCCACAGGAAAGTTGAGGCATCTTCCTGAAGTTTGAGTCAACTTCTACCAATGGCTTTCTCTGTCAGGGCCTGAAGGACCTCATCGCCTTTCACTCTTCTCTGCTCCTGATCTCCTAGAACAGAAAGAGCCTCTTTGTTCTTCCTCAAAATACTCTCCTGCCTCAAGGTTGTTGAACTGAGTTCTCTTTGCCAAAGGTACTTTTCCTCTGCACATACACATGGCTTAATCCCTTGCTTCCTTTCTGCTCAGATGTCATTTTTGCTCCCTACCCTGTATACCCCTTTGGTCATTCTATCTCCTTCCGCTATTTTATGATTATTTCTCATGCCACTTACAACCACTCGGTACATTATCTACTTATTCATTAGCTTTCTCTCTTCCCAGGAGAATGTAAGCTTGAGAGCATGGACTTTCTGCTTTCTTTACTTCTGTGTCTCTAGTACCTGATTTATTGTTGGTACTTGTGCATTAAAGGCAAATGGCCAAGTAGCACATGCCTCGGGCCTGCTGGAATAGTGTTTGTGGGAAAACTCATGGAGGCAGAAGTAATAACAGGTCCCCTGTTGCTCATTGTATTACTGGGCACTGCAAAGAGATCTAGCATGTGCAAATGTTAGACTCTGGGAGAGGGTCCCTGACCCTTAGGCTATGGGCCTTTCAAGCTGCATGATTAGATAAGCATCATCCACTTTCCTGAATACAAAAGCATTTCAAAGTGGCAGAACCTTGGCTCCATTCCTGCTTCACAGCTCTTTTGTGTTTGGGGTAATACCAGTTCTTTCTTGCTCAGATAAGGAGGTGGTGACTCAGGTCCCTTATTTCTCTGTGCTGTGACATGATTTCCCACATAAGCCTTCGGGGATCTGGAATGCACTCCTTTCCAAGATGTCACTGGGGGCTGTGGTCCAAGCCTTCTTTTTGACCTGGAAGTATTGTCTTAAGCACCGTGTCATGGCCAATACCCATTAAACTTTGTAGAAGGCCAACTCCTTTTGTGGTCAGCTAGCCTTCTGGACAAGGTCACCTTTACCTGTCAGCACCTTGTAAATATTTATTGAATGAATTAATACCAGCAAGAGGGTGACTGTGTATATTATAAATATTTATCAACTTATGACCATGACTTATGACTAACTACATGAAACAGAGAGGAGCCATTTTGGGTGTGGACTAAAAAGGATGCTGTAATAAATCTAACTGAAAGTAATCTCACAGGGTGATCTGATTGTTACAAGACAAAGTGGGATTCAGGTGCCTGCCGCCATAAACAAGCACAACACAATAATCGTTGGGAAAGGAAAAAGGTTTTTACTAACGAAGTGCCCAATTTGGGGGAACAGGAAACTTCCCTGCTCTAAGCTTTCTCTTTTGTAAAACATAGAAATCCCCTTGTTCCCCAAAAGACTGAAATCCAAATCCATGCCCAGAGATCCCCCTCCATTCTTATCTGCCCTTTTGGACTCCAAGGCTGCTAGGCAAGTGGATCTCTGCCTCTCCAGCTCCAGGTTCTCTCCCTCTAGAGTGTGCACTTTGTGGGGCTGGCGTCTCCACCATCTCACTGCAGCTTCTGTCCTTTCCTGGGGCCAGTATGTGCTGCCAGATCATTGCAGCTGGTCCACGAGGGGCTCCGTCCATCGGGTCCCAGTGTCCAACGCTGCTTGCGCTTCTGGGGTTGGGGAATGTTTTGGCCCGCGCGTCTTGCGCGGCCCTCAGAGCGAGAGAATGGGAGTGGTCCAGGACGTGTGGCATGTGGCACAGGGCTACAATGTCCTGTGGGCTACTGCTGGTGAGGTGTTCATCCCGTGCGAACTTGCTGCTGGCCATGGGTCACGTGAACAGGGTAAGGGAAGGCAGGAGCCCCAGCGGAGCCGGGGGTCTGCTGAGTTCCACCATCACCGGGTGCCCCTGACGGGCAGGGTGAGGGGAATGCAGAAGGGGCTGAGTCTGCCTGTGCCTTCCGTTTTTAATCTTTCCCCACCTGTGCCGGGCGGAAGCATCCAGAGTCCCAGACAATCTCGACTGGCTTCCACTACGTGTGCCTGCCCACATGGAGCCTCTGCCCCTCCTCTGGCCGCCGTGATGACACGTGTGTTGTGACCTTTTCAGACTGCACAAGCTCTGTGCAAGCTGTGTCACCAGCTACATTAGTTGTTTACCCTTCCCTGAGGTTAAGGAAGCCTGTCACATAGTTGTTTCGGTTGCTATTGAAATCCGCCACCTTCGGCACTTCCCAGCCCCTCTGAGGCAATGGGCAGGGTGGTGCTGGTGCTGGTGGGGTGGGGGCAGGCAGCAATCTGGCCACATCTGTCTTCTTACATGATAATACATTCCTAACTGGGCAGGTCATGGTGGGCAGTCATGCCCCAGGCATATAACTTTAGTAAAAGGTTTATTATACCTTAAGCAGGCCCTATCAATTGCTCTGCCATCCAGGTTAATACACTTTTGAAGTGCCAGAATAATCTTCTCTTTCAGACCCCTCTAAAGTGTAACTACTCTCAAGAGAGCATATAATCTTGCTAAATATCCTGTACTCCAATCCCCACCTGCTTTCCCCCACCTTCATGTAATCTTTTTTATTTTCCCTTCTTAAATCCAAATGTATAAAGGAAATTGCACAACCGTCATTCTCTGGAACATTTGAGCTCTTGCTTCTCAGCGGTGTCATTAGTTTTGGCTCAAATAAACTCTTATAAAAATTCTCACAGGTTTGGACATACTTACATCAACATGGGAAGAGGAGATCTTTGGTGTTAATAACAAGGGTCTTCTGTAGCCACATTTAGCATGCTGGAAAGTAACCAGGCTATGAAGTTACTCTCTTAGACAAAGAGAGTGAAATATTTTCTCTTATACCAAAGGGGAGAGCTGGTTTCTCCAATGTAAAAGATATTGATGTTCCCAAAGTACCTAGTTTCTACTTGCTAAACTGATATTGCAGTAATAATTATCCCTGAGAGGGAATAAAAACTCATTAGACCTTTGTTTAAGGTATTCCTTAAATGTTCTAAATAATGTTCTAGATATTTTTGAAATAAACCTCTATTTTTAGTACATTTGGCTTGAATAAATATGGAGGACTATCTAGAAATTTATTCACTTTTTAAAACTTCTCTTTTTTATACGGGAAAGCATTTTTAAGTGCTGTCAAACTTAAATTAATAATTGGAAAGTAACCTGTCCTGTTTATAATTTAAACATTGGTTCTTCAGGTAACCTATATTTCCCCCAGTGAATTACTTTTTTGGATTATTGATTATTTTGGGGAGGTAACAAAAGTTATACTAAGAGACTTAGTTATCTTCATCAGCAGTTTATTTAGCACAGGTTTGCTGTGGGAATTCTAATAATTTCACAAACCAATTGCATTCAGGATAATATCTCTTAATAAGCAAAATAAAGAAATAATACACTCCAAACAAATGACAAATTAATCATACTATTGCTCCAGGCAAGGGGAGGTGAAGGAACACATTCCAAATTTAATATGAGACGTACCTTTTTATACTCAGGAGAGTCAATGACCAGCTAAAGATCTGGTTTCCAGCTGTCAGCGCAAAAATAAACATCCCCTGGCTAGAGCACTTTGCTAAGAAATGAGAATGCCACTATTAGTAGGCGAGCGATCCCTTTCACGGGCTGCTGCATGGTTCATCACCGCTGTCCTGAGGAGGGCCTTGCCGAGAGGAGACAATGACCCAAAAGCCTTCAGAGAATTTTTAAGTAGTGAAGAATCACCTCACGCAAGTCAAAATCACAAATAGTTCTCACAGATCCTCAGTAATTATAGTCTAAATGTCCCCTTGCCATTGTTGCTTTTTAACATGTTTTTATCTGTAAGCCCCCAGCAGAGCACCTCAAGCACCTGGGTTGCTGACTGCTTATCAACCACAGGTGTAGAATGACACCATCCTGGTACAACCTACTTCATACTTCCGTCAAAACAAATTTTTTGGCCTTTGTCATGAACAAGTAGATTGAAACAACTTAAGTCATAAACAAGTAATCCAAAGACTGTACATTAATGGAGGATAAGGGATGAAATGTCAAGAGCTTAGATAGTTTTCTGAAAAGGTTTAGAATAGTAGTGATGTTTAGCAAGAGGAGCATCATGTACCCTGTTTCGTGTTGCCTCATTATTAATTGTCCCAGTCATTAAAATGTCATAAATAGGGACTTATCATTTATACATCAAGTACTTTGTTCAGTGATCCCATACGTCTTCATATCAGCAAAATTATATTCCTAGAAATGTAAGTGGATTCTTATCATGGGGAGACAATCCATCATGGAAACGTCTTAGCCTTTGGGAACTCAGCTTGTTTGCAATGTGCAGTTATGTCGGGGCCTTTGTGTTTGAGCTTTCTATGTTTTTTTAATTGGTTTTTAGTGAGGGAAAGGAAGGAAGAGAGAGAAAGAGAGGGAGAGAGAGAGAGACTGACTGACTCT
Source organism: Mormoops blainvillei (assembly GCA_004026545.1). Classification (NCBI taxonomy): domain Eukaryota; kingdom Metazoa; phylum Chordata; class Mammalia; order Chiroptera; family Mormoopidae; genus Mormoops; species Mormoops blainvillei. The sequence goes on along the minus strand of PVJD01003860.1, from coordinate 53,797 downwards.
TCCACTTATTGTTGCATTCATCAGTTGATTCTTGTATGTGCCATGACTGGGATGAAACCTGCAACCTTAGGGTATTGGGATGACACTCTAACCCAGTGATTTTCAAACGTTTTTATCCATGTCACACAGAAACTAATTATCGAAATTCTGCAGCACACCAAAAATATATTGTTTTGCTGATATGACAAAAAAATAGTTATAATTTTGTTTCATTCACACTGGATGCTTATTTTTGTGTTGGCTATTGTCATCTTTTTATTTGACCGTCTAAGGGGAAAAGAGGCCAGTGCCCCTGACTACATAGTCAGGTACTGGATGTTTTAAAATTTTTTGCAGCGCACCGGGGTGCCTGCTGCGGCACAGGTTGAAATCGCTGCTCTAACCAACTGAGTTACCCGGCCAGGGCTGAGTCTTCTATGTTTTAATGGAGACTTTATTTCCTTCTCTATGATTTACTGTTGCTTTTGGTTGAGGATATTTTAATGTGCGCAGAGCTAGCTGAAAATTTCCAGGAGACCAGCAACAGAGATGATGAAATTTAGAAAATTTTGCATGGCTGGAACTTCCAATAGCATTTACCACTCAGCATAATGCACAGTGAAACCATACACTGAACTTATGTAACAGGGTTTGACAATTCAGTAATTTAAGGGAAAGTAAAAAACTCTGAATCCGCCTCACACTTTTCTGTATTTTTCTCCTCAATACTTGTATATAGTAAGTTAATGGCCTAAACCTAAGTTCTAGTTTCATGGTTTTCATTTGATAGACATATGCATTATATACCATTCTGTTCATATATTCTACTTTACTCCAATTTGGGGAAGGAATAATATTTTTCCTATAATTTTTTTATTTTATTGTTCATCTTGCTTGTAATGAAGGATTCTTTCAGGGTATTGGGAAGGCTATTAGCAGAAAACATTGCTTCTGCCAGGGTGGGCAGAAATTTAAGCTTCCTTGGAGGAGGTACAAGCGTTCCCACACCCTTCTTCCTTGCCTCCTTTCCCAACTACTGTACTTCCCCTGCATTTGATAAGCTGGTGCTCCAAGAATAACTGTTTCTTAAGAAGACAAAGAACTCTTAGGAAAGCCCACTTCTTTCTCCCTGAGCTTCTACCCTCCACACGCTGTCAGGCCCTGACGCTGGCGGCACAGTGCATGGGGTTAGCTGTCCGAGGTTCCAATCCGGACAGCCTGCTTTCCACCCTTGGCTCTTCTACTCATCTGCTTTCTTCTGGTATTTTGTTTTCTACCACATTGAGCTGCTGTGGGGATCAAATAAGTTATACATGTAGAGCACTTAGCCTATGTCTGACAGAGAGTAAATGCTGAAATAATAGTAATAATAATCATGATTATTATTCATGTTATCTACTAACTGCTTTGATCTTGTTCCCTGGGTATTTGTCATCATGAAGTCACTTTTACTTGTAGATAAGATTGACCTCTAATCTTTTAATTCAACACTGACCTGAAAGTAAGCAGGCTCAGCCAAAGGACTAATCTTTGTGTCGCGTTCCATGGTGCTTCAAACCCTCAGAAATGACAGACAACTATTAATATTTGTGGAAACTTTGTAATATTGAGTTCCAGTGTGGAAAGATGCTAACGGGTATTTGGGGCAATGGCAAAGAGACCTTTGGAGGATCAACAGTGAAGGGAAACAAACTTTTAGGCAGAAAAGAAAACAAGAGAAAAGAGTTATAGCTTCTTTCTCCCTGGCATTGACAGCATGACTTTGGGTGGTAGGAACACAATACGATAGTCAAATCATATATGATAGAAATGTACACCTGATCCATATGACCATATGAACCAATGTTACCCCAATACATTTAATAAAAGAAAGAAAACTTAGGCCTCAGGTGTAGAGTATGGTAGGCTGAATCTGATACCACCAGTGTGCAGTTCCCCAGAAAGTGAAAAGTTTAGTGACCATAGACTGAGTAACCAAAGAACGGGCTGGTGCTGAGAATAGAGCAGAGATGGGCTCACTGCCACTTTCTAGACTTAGAAACTGCACTAGAATCCAAGGAAGGCCAAAGAAGCAGATGCATATGCTAGGGCACACCAAAGGTGTCACTTCTAACTCAGGAAATTACACAGAATGCCAGTGCAGGTGAGTCAAGTCAGTTTTATAATGAGGTTTATAGTCAAAGAATTAGTATTTGCCTATAGTTTGCTTACTGATTTGTAGTTGTATAATTTCTATTTTTAAAGTTCTTAATATACAGTAACTATGATAAGGTACTTATCCTGGATTTGAGATATTCTCATGGATTGGTGGGAAGGCAGGGCAATGTGGGAGGGGAGCAGCAGAGAGATGGTGTGTATCATTGGAAATATTTTATGAAGGTAGTATCTGGAGAAATTTGTGTGAAAATTGAACAAATCCACAATTTATACAGCATATCAAGATATAGAAAGTACTTTTATATGCACAATCTTGTTTCCCACAACAACTCTGAAAGAAACAGGTTTTCACTTAGAACAACATTTTTTGAATATTTATTTATTTGATGTACATTGATCTCTGCACATTGCTAGTTTCATGAATGAAGTCTGCACCGTAATTATTTGCCCAATGGAAATAATTTTTACTTTAGCACCAAGTTTTAGAATGAGATTGGAATTTAAAAAAAAAACATAGATCTAAAGTTTAATTAACTTTAGTACCAATTTCTTTTTAGCTTTTATTAAGTCACATTTTTAACTTATGCAATTCTCGCTTCTTTTGAACGCATAGACTAGATCATACCATATAAGGGTTTTGTAAATTGAAAAGCATATTTTTTCCTCCCTAGTTTCATTGGATTGCAAATCTAATAAAACCTATTCTATTAGGAGGGGCCCAGGTGTCTACTGTGTGGCTCTCAATCTTTTAAACACATATTTTAGAATGAATGGCTTAGGAAAGATTTGCTCTAGAAGTGGTAAATTATACCTACAAATATAAATGTAAAATACTCCTTATGTGGATAAATTTTATTATTGGGATAATTTTGATGTCATCTTTAAGTTCACCACTTTAACTATAACTGAATAGATTTACTTAAAAGACATGATAGGAATATCATAGAACTTTATAGAAGTTATTTATAGATTGGCTTTATAGAAGGGTATTTTGTTTGGCCACATTTCTAAGAGAATACACTAATTTATTTACAGCCTTATATCACACACACACACACACACACACACACACACAGTACTATTTCATGACATATGTAAAAAAGAAACTGACAAGTTCTAAAAATATTTTTAAAATGTTAGGTTTTTTTTTTAAGCTAGTCATATGTCTTATAGTTTTGACTCAGAATATTTATTAATGATCAATAAATTTAAAATGTTTAGGGGAACTCACGTCAAAATTTTGGACAAAATAATGAACCAATAGTTCTATTAGTGTGTAAAGGAGAAAGGTATGTTGAAGAAGTTGGCCTGTTTCTGCTTGGCTTCTCTGCCCTGAAACAGAGCCTTGAAATCTTGGATAACACAAGTAATCATACAATTTGCTTTGGATGTTTGGTTATGGGAATGTTGTTCCTACACTGAGAGTGTGACACTTTCAATCATGTCTTGGATTTGTAACTACAGAAATAATGTCCTTAACATAGTACGCTTGTCATTTAGAAGTAGAGCCAATTACATAGGTTTTGTTCTTAGGCTGAAGATGACAGTGTGCTAATCAGGGCTGGACAAAAAACTTGAGTCATGGGAATATCTGATGAGAAATAAGAAGGTCCTTATGGCCCAGGAACAAAGTCTCTTCCAGTGCTTTAGTCTGTTGTTATTGGGTGGGTGGCACTCCTGGGAGCTGGGGACGAAATAGCAGAAGAGGGGAAGTAAGGGTGGGGGAGGAAAAGATTTGAGTCTGGACTAAGGTCCTGTTTATATATCCACAATTAAACTCCAAAAAATATGGAATTCTCCTGATAACAATTGCCCTGATATGATTTTTTCAACTCCAGAATTAAAAGATTTTGATTAAAATATCATCAACCAGTGGTTCTCAACTAGACACAATTTTGGCAAAGTAGGAAGACAATTTGATTGTCTTGAGAGGGGGTGCTATTGGCATCTAGTGGTCAGAGGTCAGGATGCTACTAAACATCCCATGATACACAGGACAATCTCCCACTACAAAGAATTATCCAGCTCTAAATATCAATAGTGCCGAGGTTAAGAAACCTTTCCTTAAACTAACCATAGGTCATATTCAGTAGTCGCTTATTAGTAAGACTAATAGCTCTATTCAAAACACTTTGTTCAAGTCTTTTATCAATGCAGCTGACATAGAAAATGATCATGGTGCACCATTTTTATTTACTCCCTTTCCTGTAGTGAGAGGCAATGAGGGAAGGGAAAGGCACCTATGGACTTTGGATCATGAGTGGGTGTGGGATTAAATGAAATTATAGACAATAGGGGCATATAGTAAACATATATATTAGCTATTATTTTGCTAGGAAAGAACCTTGGGAAAGTTAACCTCAGCAAGCCTCCATTTCTTTTTTTTTTTAAATTGAATTTATTAGGGTTATATTGGTTAATAAAATTATATAGGTTTAAGGTGTACAACTCTATAACACTTCATCTGTTTATTATATTGTGTGTTGACCATCCCAAGTTATGTCTCTTTCCATCAGCATTTATCCCCCTTTTACCCTGTACTGTGTTTCCCACCCCTATTTCCATCTTTCTGGTAATGACCATACTGTTGTCTGTCTATGAAGGTTTTCTTTTTCTTTTTTGCTTAATCCCTTCACCTTTTATACCAATCCCCCTCCCTCTGACAACTCTCCATTTGTTCTCTGTATTTAGGAGACTTTTTATTTGTTGGTTAGCTTATTTTGTTCAGTAGATTCCACACATAAGTGAAATTGCATTTGTCTTTCTCTGGCTGGCTTATTTCACTTAGCATAATATTCTGCAGATCCACTCAGGCTGTCACAAAAGGTAAGATTTCCTTTTTTTTTTTTTATGACTGAGTAGTATTTCATCATGTAAATGTACCACAGCTTTTTTATCCTCTTATATACTGATAGGCACTTGGGCTACTTCCAAATCTTGGCTATTGTAAATAACGCTGCTGTGAACATAAGGATGAGTTTATTCTTTTGAGAGGAAATTAGAGCTATAGGAAGAGACACTAAAGAATTTCCACTGTAGTCTTGGTGCCGGTGCTGGGTCTGAGGCCAGTCAGGAAAACTCTCACGGTGTACCAAGTCCAGCTGCCATTTTAGAATGGCAGAGTTTCAGGGAGTCGTCAGGGTGAGGCCAGCAGAGTTTATCAGGCCTAAACAGGCAAGATTTGGCTGTGTGAAGGGAAGGCGCTACACCAGTTGGGCGGATGAGGGAAAAATTTCCCCTGTCCTAGAGCGTTGCAACTCAGCCTGTCCCAGATTCTGTCAGGAGCCTGACCTTAGCTGGGAGGGGCAACTGAGAGTCAAGAGAGGGGGAGATGTCTGTAAGGTTTGGGGGACGCTGGGGATATGGCCTTTGTTTCAGAGCCACACAGCTCCAGACTGTCCCGGATTCTGCCTAGACCTCTGCAGGGTGGAGCCACCAAGAGTCAAGAGGGCGAGGCTGCCTGGAGCTTGGAGAGTGGGACTAGTGAATCTGTGTGAGGGGGAAGGTGCCAGTCAGGACCCCCCACCCTTCGGCCACACAACTTAGTCACTGACAGCCCTTGTGTCACTCCACCCCAGCCCAGGCCACTGACTCCTGCACGGGGTGGAAGGAAGCTTCACAGGGTGGTTTGACAGAGAGACCAGAGGACATGGCAGTTGCCTTCCCCCAGGCTGATGCTGCACAGAGGGGCATGCTCCACCTAATAAAGTTGGCATACGTGTGCAGTAGAGTGACTTAGCGCAGGGGTTCTTGGCAGTTATCTCTTCAGCTCTCCCCAGGGCCACAAACCCCAGTCTCTCCTCACACGATTCTCCTGAACTCTGCCCTCCCTCCACCAGAACCCAGGGTGAGTGGCTGCAAAAGAGATTTTGTGCATTGGCCCTTTAAGAGAGCACCTGTGTCTTTAGCAGACAACCATCTCTCCCTGGCCAACAGAAACCTTGCTGCTTTTTATATCCCCATGTTATATGGGCGCCTCTTCCAAAGCCTCTATTTTCAACTGAATAAAAATGGAGATAGTAAACATTTGTAGACTTACAGTGAAGAGTAATTATAAATTCTTACCACAGATAGGCACTCAATGTATTATAACTACTATTATTATTATTTATCATGGCAATTTACTTCCAAAAACACATCTAAGACCACAGTCAAAGGTAGGCATCATTGGAAGCACCATGGAGAATAAGAAAGTATATAGACTGAAGGTAGGGAAAACTGTATTTGTATCTCTGGCAAGGCTGTGTAACTTTGAGTAACTTTTACCCCAGTTTCCTAGTCAAGCCAGTTCATGGTTCTGAAGAGTACCAAGTACAATAGCAGATACTGATGCCTGGCATAGAACCTTGCATACACTGAGTGCCCATAAAGTATTAGTTTCCCTTTCTTCCTAGCCGAGTGTACTTCATTGTAATTTCTAAACTAGAACACTGTTTTAGTGTGGGATCCATTGGAAGCAGAGCCTGAGGGAAAGGATTGTGTGTGGCATTTTCGAATGCAATCCAGGGAGCAGGACTGAGGAACTGGGGACAAGGGAAAGCCGATATAAGAAGGTGCTGGTGGCTGTTGGTGGGAGTGCAGACTGGTGCAACCACTGTGGAAAGCAGTATGGAGTTACCTCAAAAATTAAAAATGGAACTGCCTTAGGACCCAGCAATTTCACTTCTGGGAATTTAACCAAAGAGACCTGAAACACTAATTTGAAAGAATATAAGCACTCCTTTGTTCGTTGCAGTGTTATTGGTAGTAACCAAGATTTGGAAGCATCCCAAGTGTCCATCAGTAGGTGAATGGATAAAACAACTATGGGATATTTACATAATGGAATACTGCTTAGGCATAAAAAGAAGATAGCATGGATAGATCTGGAGAACATTGTACTAAGTGAAATAAGCCAGTCAGAGAAAGACTAATACCATATGATTTCACTCGTATGTGGAATCTAATGAACAAACTGAACTAACAAGCAAAATAGAGACAGACTCATAGATAGTAGGTGGACAACTCTGGGGTTGGGGGGATCAAGCAAAGAAGAAAAAGAGCTTATGGACATGGAACACAGTGTGGCAACTGCAAGAAGGAGAAGGGATGGGTGAAGGTGGAAGAGGGTATAAGGGGGATAAATGGTAATGGAAAAATACAATTAAAAAAGAGAAATTAAAAATAAAATAAAATAGATAAAATAAAAAGAGGGTGCTGGTGACTAGTAGTAGTCACCGCTTAGAGTATGGCACTCGCTCCTTTGGGATGTCCTAAGAGATTTAGAAGCCTTTTATTTCTTTATCATGTCTTCTGATGGGCAATTCTTTTAATTTTGATGAAGTGCAATTAAGAATTTTTTTTATGGTTAATTTTTTGTGTGTGTTCTAAGAAATCTCTGCTTACCTTTAGGTCAAAAAGGCATTCTTTTCTATTTTCTTCTAGAAGTGTTAGAGTTTTAATTTTTTATGTTTAGGTCTATAATTTACTTTGAATTGATGCACTGATGTGCAATGGGATTTGAGGTAAGATTTTTTTCTCACATGGGTTATAGTTTCAGCTTCATTTTTTGGAAAAAAAAATACTCTGATCATTTCCCTATTGTTAATTCATACTTTTGTCCAAATCAATTGGTTGTACATGTGTGGGTATATTGGTGAATTCTGTGTCCTGTTCTGTTATCTATTTTTCTATAGTTACATCAGTACCCCATTGTCTTGATTACTGTGGTACTTTAAAGGTAAGTATTGAAGTCAGGTAATGTAAGTTATCCAACATTGTTCTTATTTTCCAAAATCTTTTTGGCTACTCTTGGTAACTTGCATTTCCATATAAAATTTAAAATCATCTTGACGATTAAATAATAAAAAACTTCTCAGGTTTTATTTGGATTGCATTGACTTCGTAGATTAATTAGGGGAAGAATGATATTTTAATAATATTAACTCTTACAAATTATGAACTATTATATCTTTCAGTGTAATGAGCTTTTAATATAATTTTTTCTCAGTGACAGTTTTCCTAATAAAGGCATTTAAGATGATAAATTTTTCTTTAAGCAATGCTTATGTAGCATCCTACAAATTTTGACATGCTGTGTGATCATTATCATTCAATTAGAAGTATTTTCTAGTTTTCCTTGATGTCTTTCTTTTGAACATGGATTGTGAAGAAGTGTATTGTTTGATTTCCAATTTTGGGGGATGTTTTTATTTTAAATTATATTCTATTGATTATGCTGTTACAGTTGTCCAAAGTGTTCATACTTTGCCCACCTGCACCCAGCACCCCTCAGTCCCTCAAGCAATCCCCACTCCTTTATGCCCATGGGTCATGTGTGTAAGTTCTTTGGCTATTTCATTTCCTATACTGTACTTGACATCCCCATGACTATTCTGTGACTACCAATTTGTACTTCTTAACCTCCTCACCTCTTCACCAGTTCTCCCAAAACCCCCCTCTTATTTAGTAACCATCAAAAGGCTCTCCATATGTATGATTCTGTCTCTGTTCTTCTGGTTTGCTTAGTTTGTTTATTAGATTCAGCTGTTGATAGATGTGTGGTTATTGCCATTTTATTGTTCCTAGTTTTGTTCTTTGTTTTCATAAATAATGCCCTTTAACATTTCACATAATAGTGGTTTGCTTATGATGAACTCCTTTAGTTTTCTTCTTGTCTGGGAAGCTCTTTATCTGCTCTTTGATTCTAAATGATATCTTTGCTGGGTAGAACAATCTTGGCTATAGGCCCCTGCTTTCCATGACCTTGAATATTTCTTGCCAATCCCTTCTAACTTGCAAAATTTCTTTTGAGAAATCAGCTGATAGTCTTATAGTCATATGGGAACTACCCTGTAGGTAACTAACTGCTTTTCTCTTGCTGCTTTTAAGATTCTCTGTTTATCTTTAAACTTTAGCATTTTAATTATGATGCGTCCTGGAGTGGACCTTTTGGAGTCCATCTTATTTGGGACTCTCTGTGTTTCCTGGGCTTGTATGTCTATTTTCTTCACCAAATTAGGGAAGTTTTCTTTCATTATTTTTTTCAAATAGATTTCCAATTTCTTGATATTTCTCTTCTCCTTCTGGCACCCCTATGATATGAATGTTGGTATGTTTGAAGTTGTCTAAGAGGCTCCTTACACATTCCTCATTTTTTTAATTCTTTTTTCTTCTCGTTCTGATTGGTTGTTTTTGTTTCCTTATGTTCCATATCATTGCTTTGATTCTTAGCTTCATCCATTCTACTGTTAATCCCCTGTAAATTGTTCTTTATTTTTATTAGCATATCCTTCATTTCTGCCTGGGTCTTTTTATGCTGTTGAGGTCCTCACTAAGTTCCTTGAGCATTGTTATAACTGGTGTTTTGAATTGTACATATGATAAATTTCTCATTTCCATTTTTTTTAGTTCTTTTTCTGAAGTTTTGATCTGTTCTTAAATTTGGGCCACATTTCTTTGCCTACAGAGCTGCTTTGACTCACTGTCTTGGTAGGATGGCTTAATGTAGTAAGTGTCCTGTAGGGTCAGTGGCACAGCCTCCCCTGTCACCCAAGCTGGGTACCCAAGGTGTGCCCTTTGTGTGGGCTGGGTATACTGTCCTCTTGCAGTTGAGCCTGGATTGTTCTTAGCAGGTCAATGGGAGGGATTTATCCAGGTCAGTCAGCTACAAGGACTGGCTGTGGCCAGTGACCATCAACCTCCGCCCTCTGTGGAGGATTAACTTTGCAGAGGCTGGCTGGTGGTGTTCCATTGTGGTCTATAGTTGTCTACTGGGTGTGTAGCATTTGGGGTTTCCTGGGTGGTGCAGTCTAGAGTCAGATACCACCTGTGTCCTGCCTGAGGCCACCCAGCATGAGCTACAAAGCAACCTGCAGATGACTGTTACTTGTGCTGGGCTCGGACGTTTCCAGGCAAAGCCAAACTGTGATCCAAAGCTGGCTTCTGCTAGTGCCAGGCCTGGGGCCACTTAGCCCAAGGTTCAGGGGCTGGGGCTCACTGAATCTGGTCGTTGCTTTTTTGAGAAGATTTAGAAAGATGTGAAACCTGAGCCGAGACCAGCCATTTGTATGGAAAAGCCACTGTTAATAGCTTGGGTGGGCCATAAGTTAGGAGGGGTAGAGCCTCAGGAATTCCCCAGGGTGAAGTAAACCACGTGAACCAGGTTAATGGAATTTCAGATATGGCCCCTGCTTACCGGCTCTGTGGTTTTGTGGGGAGAGTGCTCAGAAAAGGGACAATTACCTCTGCCCACATTTCTCATCCTGATACCAGACACTTCAGCTTCTCCCTGTATGCCACTGGTACCTTTCAAGCTACTACCCCAGTACTAGAGCTCAGAGGGAGTGAGTCTGAGTAAAACTCAGTGTGTGGGTCTGTTAGGTGGCACTTCTTGGGAAGCCAGTAGTTCCTTTCACCTACTCATATCCAACTGGTTTTTATAGTCATAAGTTATAGGGCCTTATCTTCCTGTCACTGGAGCCTGGGATGGGTGTCCTGGGGTAGAGATAGAGACCCCTATTCCTGAGATATCTCTCCTGAATTTTTATCCACCACACAAGAATGTGGGACCAGCCTATTCCAAGTTCCACATCTGGATAAATGTGCTTCGTTTAGTTTTGTAGTTGTTGGACTTCCATTCCACTCAATTTCTGATAGTTCTGAGTGGCGGTGCTTCTGTAGTTTAGTTGTAATTTGATGTGGTTGTGTGAGGAGGTGAGCCGTGTAACCTACGCCTCCCTCTTGAGATCTAGTTTTCAGCAGTTTGATTCTGATATGACAAGGTGTGATTTTCTTTGTATTTATCTTGCTCGAGGTACACCTTAGCTTCATTAAGTTATTTTAAAATCAAATTTATCCTAATTGCCCCCAAATTTAGTAGTTTAACACAGTTAATAACATTTATTAACTCACAGTTTCTGAACAGTGGGAGTCTGGGTGAAGCTTAGCTGTGGTCCCTTGGCTCCGGGTCTCTTCCAAGGCGACAGTCAGCCTGAGGCTCAGCCGGAGATCTGCTTCCTAACCATAACTCATGTGATTGTTGGTAACCTTCAGTTCCTTGTGGGTTGTTGACTTAGGTTTCAGTTCCTCATGATTTGTAAAAATCCAATTTTATCATTATGAATTATCTTGTTTTTACATATCTGAATTCAATTTACTTTTATTTTTATCAGAATTTCTCATCTATGTTCATGAGAGATATTGATCTGTAATTTTTCTTTCTAATAATGTCCTTATCAAGCTCTGTGTCAAGGTGAATCTATTCCCATAAAACAAGCTGGGAAGTGTTTCCTTAAAGAAAATGGGAAACCTTTAATAAGTGGCAAAGCTGATATTGAAACCATACAGGCTGGTCCATAGTTTATGCTTTTAATTACTATGCTATATTGATTTTCCTCTTAATTTCTCTATTTTTCTCTTAGTGTACATATCTCAAGCCCCAAATACCCTGGGGAAGCATGAAGAGGGCCATCTAGCACCTCCATGTGCGGTGCTTCATGTGAAAGGCAAGGATCCCTAAGATCGGGAGCCCAAATCTTTTCTTTTTTAAAAAAATATTTATTTATTTATTTTTAGAGAGAGGGGAAGGAAGGGAGAAAGAGAGGGAGAGGAAAATCAATGTGTGGTCGCTTCTCACGTACCCCCATACTGGGGACCTGGCCTGCAAACCAGATATGTGCCCTGACTGGGAATTGAACCTGCGACCCTTTAGTTTGCAAGCTGACACTCAATCCACTGAGCTACACCAGCCAGGGCAGGAGCCCAAATCTTTTCTAACAGGCAGTAAGCATGCCTCCCCTTTACTTTGGACAGACCCTATTTTAGTTTCAAGTGCATCACATTCCTCCTAGTTGCAGAGCCTGTACACATGTTGTCTCCTCTGCTCATTCATCCCAAGATCTCAGTCTAAGTACCACTTCCTCACAGAAATCTTCTCTGACCCACGAGGTTTGCAATTTGAAAGGTCAGTTTCTCCTACGGTGCTCTTTGTTGCATACCTGTCTTTTCTGTAAAAGATAATCACAATTGTAAGAAAATAATTCTTTGTGTAAAGTTTGTTTTCCAACTAGAATATAAGCTTTATGAGAGCAGAGATTATGTCAATCTTATTCATGATGAATACATAGTAGGCACTTAACGCATATTTATTGAATGACTTCATTCTCTAATTAAATTTCTCAAAAGCCTTCTAAGGGCCACATGTAATGTGTATTACTACAGTTTGGTGGATGGATAAACAGGTTGCCAATATAATACATATTTTTACTTCCCCATAAGAGTCTATTGAGGTTTTCTCTTGATCTGCTCTGTGTTTCTAGACCTACAACAACCTGTCCTGACCTTTATCCATATAGAGATTTTATTGGCTTTGCTGTCTTACAATGTTCGGGGACTAGGGTTGAGGAGGGGGTGGGTAAAGAAAGATAGCCTGGATCATGGGCAATAGATGACACTGGAAATAATAAAGAGTAGTATATAATACACACTATAATAAATAATAATAATAAGAAGAAGAATAAAACTAATAGCTAATATTTTCTGAACACTTACATATGCCAGGCATTAATTACTTTACACATCTTTATTTAATCTTCACAACATTATTTTAATATAGTGTAGTTATTATCACCATTTTATAGGTAAGAAACTGAGCCTTGGAGAGATTAAGTAACTTTCTCAAGGTCATGCAACCAGTGAGTGGCAAAGCCAGGGCTTGACCCCACATCGGTATGACTACAGAATCTGTGCTCTTAACTGCTGGGCCCTAGACTGCCTTGTAGAATTTCCATTAGCTGTCAAGATAGGCTGAGGATCCTGAGGAAAGAGACTGTCAAGTGATTCTTTTATGTAATTTCAGTTCTAAAGTGACAAGCAAATCTAGTGATAAAGAAGATATTCAGATTTAGAACTCCAAATATCCCTCTAGTTTGTTCAAAATTATTTGTCTTTGTAATGGGGTTGGTTCTGTGATTCTAATTAAACCTTTATAGTTTTCTTAAAGGTTGGTTAATCCCAGGATTCAGAAAATAAATGACTGTAATTTAGCAGGCCATAAGATCAGCTTACCACTAGATACACAAACATAAGTATGTATAACTTTTTCATGAGAAGACTTAGTCAGGTTCTTGGGTAAAAGACATTCCTTCAACATGCTGGTGTGTAATGACTGCTTTCCAGACATTCTAGTGTCATTAAAAATTCACAATTGGGCAAGTTTAAATCCCTTATTGTTCTGGCTATTGTAGAGATAGTGCCCAAAGAATGAAATCTTATGGAATACATTTATTTTTTCAAGGAACATATTAATATTTATTTAATTAAACACATAACCTGTTATTTAAAATGCATTTATAGAAAAGAGAGAAAAACAGACTCTGCAATTAGTTTTCTTGTATCTAGGACAAGCTTGTTATAACAGTCATGGGACACATTTGACGGGTGCTATTTCAGCATTGACTATTTTGAAAACTAGGAGAAATGTGCTTTAAAGTCAATACTGTCCAATTTAAAAATACTAATCAGACCATATACCATAACATATATTTAACTATTTCAAATCTCCTATGAATCAGGTATGTGCACCATTTTTTTAAAAAAAGATTTTCTTTTTTACTTTTAGAGGAAGGGGAAGGGAGGGAGCAAGAGAGGGAAACATCACTGTGTGGCTGCCTGTTGTGTGCCCTCTACTGGGGACCTGGCCCGCAACCCAGGCATGTGCCCTGACTGGGAAACAAACAGGTGACACTTTGGTTTGCAGGCCAGCACTCAATCCCCTGAGCTGCACCAGCCAGGGCTATGTGCACCATTTTAGAAGTGGCTCAGTATCTTGGTATTTTTACATTTTTTTATAAATCATGCCTAAAAATTATAGTACTATTTTTTTCCCTCTCTCTTGTGCGAACTAGTGAAGACAGTGGCTACATCTTAAATGTCTCTTGGGCTCCTCACCTTGCTTATAGTAATATTGACTACATAGGGAATGCTACTCAGCATTAGTAGTTTGACTGGCTGTCGCCCAGGCCATCAAGCCTATCAGCAACTCTCTTCCCATCTCAGTTTCTCCACCTCCTCTCTTTCTCTTCAAGGTGCTTTAAGGGAAGTTCCTAGATAATAGGAAAGTATTGATTTGATTTTTTTGGATATATGTAGCCCCTGTCCTGGCTTTATTTGAGTACTGCCTGTCAAAAGAGATGACAACAAGCAATCTTAGTTGTTAAAGAAAGAGTGATTTAATTAGTTAATTCACTCACTCACTCACTCATTCATTCATTCATTTATTCATTCTTTTCAATTAAGTTAGGTACTCTTACAAGAGCTGGGTACAATGTAGAAGCAAATCTAAATTGTCCCTGTCCTGAGATTATAGTGTAGTAAGAGAGATAGGCATTAAACAAGCATATTAACAAATAATTACAAATTATAATCCAGGCAAAGAACAAGGTACCATGAGAAAAACAACATGGTACATGATAGCCTAGTTAGGCTTGGCTCATCCTGTGGACAAAGACCTAGAAACTTTATCAGACTATTTCCTACCATGACCATCAGAGGTGAGTTTGTTCTTAGAAGTAAGGTTGCAAGCCCTGTTAATGACAACTAGAACCTAGAATCTAGGAAGAGTTCCTTAGTTCATTAATTCATTAAATGGTAGTTATCCAGTGTTAACTATTTGCTAGCCACCATATAAATGCTAAAAATATCAAAATATATAGAATGAAGTTCCTGTTCTCAGGATTCTTATAGCCTAGGGGGAGATGAACTAAATACAGAGTTAATGTTGGGTGCTAAGAGGTGGGAAAGCACAGAAATACTGTGGGCCTATCACCTTCCTTGACCTTGGGAGACCAGTGTAGAGACATTCTGAGAGATGTAACACCTAAGTGGCTTCTTGAAGGATGATGGGGAAATGACTAGACAAAGAAATGACAGGAAGATTTTTCTAGGTAGAAAAGCAGCACGTAAGACGTAAAACTGAGTGTGCCAATCAATGAGCCAGAATACACTGGAGGGCCTCAGATCGGTTATTTCTGATGCCCCCTGGTTGTTGAGTGACTTCTTTTGTTTATCCCAAGGTATCCCATGAAAAAGGTGGGAGACACTGGTCTAGAAGCTAATAAAAGTGTGATACACTTAGGGAATTGTGCAAATGTTGAACTATATGAGGCACAGAAAGGGATGCTGGTCAAGTGTTGGCTTTAATAAAACAGTGTTGTCATCAGTACAGTCTTCAAGCTAGCAAGATAAAAAACTACTGGAATAGGGATAAGATTTACTAATGGGTGAGTGTTATAAGCTTTCACGATCCCAACACCATGTATAGAAAATAATTTTATTTTTTTTCTCCTTTGTCTACCTCTCTGAACTTCAAAGAGAATTTGGATGTATGAGCTTAGTTCCTGGGCTCTAACGGCATAGATACAGGAGTCCTACAGAGAGTGGGACAGGATTGGAGAGACCAAAGGGAATGGGAAAGGGAACAAATGACAAAAGCCATATTGACCCAGCAGGGAGAGTTTTGAGGATAGAAGAGAAGACAGGAGTTAAGGCGGCTGTAGGATATAAACTGAAACGAGTAAATTTTCTTTAATATTTGCAGGTGCAGATTTTGGAATTCTTTTAAAAATAACTTTAGAATACTTCACTCTTCTTCAAATGTGATGCTGAAGAGACTGCGTTGTATGAAGCACCAGGGATTAATTTCGGTTGCACTACGCACATGTTTATACAGAGAAGGAGGCTTAGTGCCCTGCGGAAAGAATCTCTGGATATGAAAGTTGAACACATGATTCCTGCTTTTGACATTTTGTAGTGGCATGATTTTGGACAAGTCTGTCATTTTTCAGAGTCTTCCACACCTCAATTTCCTCATAAGTAAATAGGGTTATAGTACCTGCTCTCTCTCTCTCTCTGCTCTACACACACATGCACACATACACACAATACAGTACCTCATTGGGCCAGTGTGAATAATAAATAAGGCATAAACATGCTATGCAAATTATGAAGAGTTATCCAGAGTTTCATGATAGCAGTAATCATAGTGATGTTAATGTGAAGAATATCTTTAAATTTTTTAAACTGCATAGAATTATACCCTTAGTGGCTTTTGAGAAATGATATTTGATGGTGTTAATAAGGAGACAATAAAAAGATAACTTTTCTCAAGTTTAGATGGAGATGGCTCCATCTTAGAGAAAATTAACTGCTCCTCAGGAATGACTCTAAACTTGAGAAGAGTGCAGTTTAAAAATCATAACTCTATTTTTTAACATTCTTAAATAGCTAAACACTCATTGTTCTGTCTGGAAATGTGACAGTATAGTTCCTGTACTCTCTGGCTCTGGCATGCTGTAAACTCCTGAGATAGAGGGGTAGCTAATAAATCATTTGACAGGAAATATAGAAAAAAATCTTCGTAATTCACAGTTCTGACATAATGAAAAGCTTATAATTTACTAGTGTGACCTCACAGCTGTGAATTACAAGTTTCACTTGACTCATTCACAATTTGTCTTTGAATTTATACTATGAAAAGTGAGAACCATATTGTCAAACTGTCACTCCATATTGGTATATTACTGCTGAAGATTAAGAAACATTTTGTCAAAGAGCAGGAAATAAAATACTCTAAAAGACGATGGAGTTGGATACAAATTCGAGGGGGTGTATGAGGTAAGGAAAATAATGCCTAGGGAAAAAACCAACATGTAGTATTTGTATCTGTCCAGGAACTTGTTTTTAATTTCCTCATTTATTAACAGCAAACTCCTCTATAAAAACCACTCTATGGCAGGCACTCTTCTAATCACTTTAGAGATAAACACTTTAAAACTCAAGAAGCCCCTTAGAAGTAGGTATTTTTATTTCTATTTTTTCAATGCTAAAACAAAAGCACAGAGAGTTCAACCAACTTGCCTGAGGTCACACAGCTATTAAGTGGCAGAGCCAGGATTCAAGCCCAAGCTTCATTGTTCTCAAGGAATTGGCCTCCAAACCTCTGTGCTGCATGGTCTCTGTGAGGTCACTGTTATCAAACACAGAGTTGACTGAGTCTATACTAATCCTTTATCCTCAATGTCATTTAAAAGCCTCTTTGATCAGATCATTTTCTTGATGATAGTAACTCGAAACAGTAGAGGGCAAGGAAGAGAAATTCAGCACTATATTTTACTTGTTTAGCCTCAGGACTGATGAAGGTTCTTTAAACTGAACACATTTAATATCCTTTCCAACCTTTTAAAAATTTTTAAGTAAAATGTGCTGTGTAGATTGTTATTCTGATAAAACTTTTCTTTGTAAGTTTTCATTCTAATATAATTTCAAATTTACAGAAAAGTTTTAAAGACAGAGCTAAGGACTATTGTGTACATTTACCCGGGTTTATGAATCATTTAAATTTTACCTAATTTTCTTTATCTCTCTCAAGAGTCATTTGAGATTCCAGCCAAGATGGAGGCAAAGGTAGATACACTTTACCTCCTTGCACAACCAAAAGAGGGACAACAACAAATTTAAAAGTAAAAAATAACCAGAACTGCCAGAAAATCAAACTGTATGGAGGTCTGACAACCAAGGAGTTAGAGAAGAAACACTCGTCCAGACCGGTAGGAGGGGTGGGGACAGGCAGCCGGGACAGAGAGGACACGCGGCAAGGCTGTGGGTGGTGGGCCTGGTGGTCCCACATTTGCCTGTGGATAAACCTGGAGGAACAACTGGCGAGTAAGAGAGACTGCACAACCCAGAGTTCCACTGTGGGAAAAGAAAGCCTCAAAACCTCTGCAGGTAAAAACCTGTGGAGCTTGCAGAGGAGGGAGAAACTGCCAGTCTCACAGGAGAGCTCATTTGAGAGACCCACAGGGTCCTAGAACATACACAACCCACCCACATGGGAATCAGCACCAGAAGGGCCCAATTTGCTTGTGGGTAGCAGGGGAGGCAACTGAGAGCCGGCAAGGAACCAAGCAAGCGGCATTGTGCCCTCTCAGACCCCTCCCCCACATACAGCCCCACAAGGCAGTGAAAATGGATTGCCCTGCTCTGGCAAATACCTAAGGCTCCACCCCTCACAAGGTAATAGGGGCTCTGAGACCAAAAAAAAAAAAAAAAAAAAAAAAAAAAAAAAAAAAAAAAAGGCTCAAAGGAAAGAACAGATCAAAGCTCCAAAAATAGAACTAAGTGATAAGAGATAGCCAACCTAACAGATGCAGAGTTCAAAACACTGGTAATCTGGATTCTCACAGAACTGGTGGACTATGGTCGCAAAATAGTGGAAAAAGTGAAGCTATGCAAAGTGAAATAAAGTAAAATATACAGGGAACCAACAGTGAAGGGGAGGAAACTGGGACTCAAATCAATGATGTGGAGCAGAAAGTATAAAGGAACATTCAATCAGAACAGAATGAAGAAAAAAGAATTAAAAAAAAGAGAGGCTGAGGAACCTCTGGGAAAACTTTAAATGCTCCAACATCCGAACCATGAGTGCCAGAAGGAAAGAGGAAGAGCAAGACATTGAAAACTTATTTGAACAAATAATGAAGGAGAATTTCCCCAATCTGGCAAAGGAAAGAGAATTCCAGGAAGTCCAGAAAGTCCAGGAAGCTCAGAGAGTGCCAAAGAAGTTGGACACAAGGAAGCACATACCAAGGCACATCATCATTACATTACCCAAGAGTAAAGACAAGGAGAGAATCTTAAAAGCAGCAAGAGAAAAGGAGACAGTTACCTACAAAGGAGTTCCCATGAGACTATCAGCTGATTTCTCCAAGGAAACCTTACAGGCAAGAAGGGGCTGGAAAGAAGTATTCAAAGTCATGAAAGGCAAGGGCCTACATCCAAGAATACTCTATCCAGCAAAACTATCATTTAGAATGCAAGGACAGATAAAGTGCTTCCCAGATAAAGTAAAGTTAAAGGAGTTCATCATCACCAAGCCCTCATTATATGAAATGTTAAAGGGACTTATCTAAGAAAAAGAAGATCAAAGCTATGAACAGTAAAATCACAACAAATTCACAACTATCAACAACAGAACCTCAAAAAATAAAAACCAAAAACAAACTAAGCAAACTTTAGAAAAGGAACAGAATCACAGAAATGGAGATCACATGGAGGGTTATCAGAGGAGGGGGAAGGGTGGAGAATGGGGGAAAAGTATAGGGAATAAGAAGCATAGATTGTAGGCACAAAAGAGACAGGGAGAGGTTAAGAATAGTATGGGAAAAGGAGAAGCCAAAGAACTTACATGTGTGATCCATGGACATGAACTAAGGGGGGTAATGCTGGTGGGAGGTGGGGAATGCAGGGTGGAGGGGAATAAAAGGGTGGGAAAAAAATGGGACAATTATAATAGCATAATCAATAAAATATATTAAAAAAATCATTCGAAATGAAGAAGTAAATTGTCTCTTCACCCCTAAATATTTCAGTGTGTATTTCCTGAAGAAAATAACATTATCTTAGATAATCTCAATAAAAGTCATCAAAATTAGGAGAGTTCACATTTGTATAATACAGACATCTAATCCACAAGTCATATTCAAAATTTTCAATTTTTCCAATAATGTTGTTTATAACTATTTTTTCTTCATTGCAGAGTAATTTTTACCCCCTTCTTTCTGTGCATGAATGTTCGTCAGAGCTTTATTTGTAGTAGTCAAAACTGGGAACAATCTAAGTGTCTTATAATAGGTAAATAGTTAACAAACTGTGGTACATTCATACCATAAAATACTACTCAACAATAAAGAGGAGTAAATTGACACATATAACAAGTTAGATCTCAAGGGCATTATACAAAGTGAAAAAAGCCATATACCATATAATTTGATTTATATAAAATTCTCAGAATGACAAAATTATAAATAGGAATACAGATTAGTGGTTACCAGGGCTTAGGAAGGATTTTTTTTGTGGGGGGGCAGTGTGACTATAAAAACATAGATTTCCTGAGGGAGATCTTTGTGGTCATGAGCCGGTTCTGCATCTTCATTGCGCTGGTGGTTGCACAAATTTCCATGAGACAAATTTACATGAGACAAAATAGAATTATATACACACATCTTCCAATGTCCACCTTCAGGTTTAGATATGCACTACAGTTATTTAACATGTAACCATTGGGAGAAATGGGGTAAAAAATACACCAGATCATTCAATGTTACCTTTGCAACTTCCTAAGATTCTATAAATATTTCAAAATGAAAAGTTAAAAAACGTTAGAAGCATATTGTGACAGATAATAGCACATGAATTATGTAAAAGAGGACTTTAATTTTTTTAGATTTATTTATTTATTTATTTATTTATTTATTTATTTATTTATTTTTAGAGAGAGGTGGAGGGAGAAAGAGAGGGAGAGAAATATCAATGTGTGGTTGCCTCTCAGGCACCTCCAACTGCGGACCTGGACTGCAACTCAGGCATGTGTCCTGACTTGGAATTGAACAGGCAACCCTTTGGTTCACAGACCAGCACTCGATCCCCTGAGCCACACCAGCCAGGACAAAGAGAAGTTTTTAATACAAATTAATTCAGAGGACTAAAAATTATGCACAGCAGACGGGATTGTGTGAGTGTCTAGTTATGGTTATTTTCCATTGCGTGTATCATAGAAGAATTATTGAGAGCAAGTGTTGTAAACAGCTGGATATAAAAGTAATATCTGAACAAATAAGTAGACAGAATGCCAATGTTATGATGACTTTTCAGACGTAGTAAAATCCGTTCGTCTCACCTTAAAGAGTTTCCAGAGTATGTCTCAGGTGGATTCATAAACGACTCATTTTGTCTTCAGCAGGGATTCTGCCTGTTTCTCTGGCCTGGCTCGGCTTACTCTGCTGTTCTCTTTCTGTGCTTGTGCTGTTATTGCCACAATTGGCCAGCCATCTGCAAAGCAGATTCCGAGATCTGAGGCGGTGTTCACTCCGAGCCCATCTTTAGCCTAGATCTAGGCTGGTTGGCTCCAGCTGCTGAGTCTGTCCTCCTACATGTTCCAACGGCAGGTGCATCTGGGAGTATCCTTTGCCTCCAGGTAATAACTACCATTATATAGTTTTAAAAGCAAACTGTTTGGGGCTCTGAATAGTTCAGAGAAATTTCAGTAAGAGCCCATGTAGTCTGTTACAGTTCTTTATAGCAACTCTCTCCCATAATTCAGATTTGAGTCCCTAGATCAATGGGGAATGTGAGGAACAGACACTAGGCTGTACCTAAAACTGATCCTTTTCAAATTACACCCTCTCTTCTTTCTAATCTCTTCTTAAAATTGTTGACAGTTATTCTTTTATTTTAAAACTCATCTTTGGTAGCGATTCCTGAACAAAATTATATGTGTCTGAGAAGAAAATTTATAGTATAATCAATTCCTGCCTTTTTCTGCCACAGTGTTACTCTATGTATTCTATTCTTCCATGAACTTGGATTTCCTATTCTTCTCCAAAGAAGCCCCACACATTCCTTCTCTTTTGCTTGGCTCAAGATTTTCATTCATCTGGATTTCTCTTTCCTCAGCATCTATAAAATACCATTCATCCCTGGTTGCCCACCTGTAAAGTCATCTTATTCTAATGATGCTTTTCTGATGATGTCTTTGACTAGATTGTCTCCATCTTTGGAACTTCTGTTGTTCTTTCCCCCTTCTTTTGACACATAAAGTTTGGTTTTATAACTGCTGTTTATAAACTTCTGAAGGGAAGGGACCAAGCCTTATTCCTCTTTGTACACAGTTTGTCCTGAATTATAGCCTTGCACACCCCACCCTTGTCCGTGTCTCCATTGTTTCTCATGTAGACCCTTAACTCCATTAACCTTACTCAGTATGGGCAACTAAGAAGTAATTTAAAAATGTAACCAGTGTTTTCAGATTTTTACCAGGTATAATTGGCTCGACCCTTTTCAAGTTAACCTTAATTAATATGGGCTGTTTGGGCATAATTATTCAACTAGCTATGATTATACTTAACTGTAAAGTTCATTATAAGAATTAAAAGGGTAAGGTTTGGAGAAAGATAGTACTGAGTTTGAATCTCTATTCTTTCAGCTAGTAGCTATGTAATTTAGAGCATGCTACTTAAATTTTTAAGCTCTATTTTCTTCATTGGAAAAAATGGCTATAGAGAATAATGATATTTACTTCCCAGGCTTGTTATGGAGATTAAGCTCCTGTTGCAAAATAAGAACACAATAAATGGCAGCTTAATTATGTTGGCCATTATATTTTTAACCAAGATTTTAAAGGTTTTCAGAATATATCCTACTAATAAAAAGGACACGTTATCAACTTCAGACATCTGTTCTTGCATCTGCCTGGTTTACTAAGAGGAAATGAGATTAGTTTGGCATATTTGTTCATATGTGACCATGCTAAACCCAAGTGAATACCTTTTTTTTAAAGACTCATTTATTCATTAATTCATTTAGGAGTGGAACCATTGGTAACTAATACATTTCATAGTGAGGGAACTGAGATAGTGTTTTTCATCTTTTGTGACACTGGAGTATTTACCCATGTATAATCTTTAGCCTCTTTCTCATTTTCTAATTTTTAGAAAATTATCAACTGTGTTTCTATGATGCATATGGGAAGTTCATGTGGAATATGACTCAACCATGTTTGAAATCTTTAAACTCTGAGAGTGGTTATATTCTATCTCAATGTGTTTTCTTTGCTCTTAGAGTTCAATTCTCTCTTTCTGTTTTATTCTACACATTTTAGCTAACAGGTCATTCATTCTTTTTTTGTGAGGAAAAAACATCAGACTGGGAACTAAGTAGTCTTTACTTTAAAATGCACTTATAAAAATCTCAGTGAAAAGCCACAGATATAGTACAATTCATTTTTGTTTTTCCTAAACTATTGGAGAGTAAATTGCTGACATGATGGCATACCACCCCAAATACTTTTGAGTGTATTTCCTGTGACTTGGGATATATGCCTATGTGGCCAAATTAGGAAGGTCATAATCCAGGAAGTAAGGTTGATATAATACTTCTCTCTAATTCCTAGAGTTCATTTGACTTAGGGAGTTGTTCCAGTAATATTCTTTATAGGCAGAAGAATCCATGCCTTGCATGTAGTTTTCATGTTTCCTGAGACTTTTTCAATTTGGACTAGTTCCTCAGCCTTTCCTTGAGTTCCAAGGCCATGTGCTTTTGCAGATTACAGTCTAGTTGTTTTGTTGAATGCTCTTCAATTTAGGATTGTCTGATTCTTCACAATGATTATATTAGGACTCTGTATCTTTGGCAGAAATAGCACAGAAGTAATGCTGTGCTATTTTTGTTTTTTATCAGGTAGCACATGATTTTGACTTATTCCATTGTGGATGTTCATTTTGATCACTTGATTAAGGTGGTGTATGTTAGGCATGTTCATCCCCCCTCTCCATTAAACTTATTTATTTATTTACTTATATAGTTGATTATTTATTTATATAGGTATGAACTCATGGATTCCTGTTACTTTTAAATGAGTTAAAAATTTATGACTACTGTTGCCTGTCTTGATGCTCAAATTATCTTAAATTCAGCCAGCAGGAACCCCTTCAATCTGGCATCCTTTTGATCTGTCTCTTTGATTTTTTGAGCATTTTCTTTCTGGCACACACAGACAAAAATGTTTCATTCTATAATGTATCTATCCCAGCTCTGCAATCAGCCATTTCTGCAAGGAGTCCTGCTATTTTAATTGGCAAATTGTGTTTACAAATCAAGATTGGAGCATTGGGTGTGCTCCCTGCTGTTGGTCTGTCACTCATCCCAGGCCTTCTCACTGGACTGGGCTAGGCTTTATATGTTTGTATATATGCACTCACACAAACATTTGTATCTATCTAAAGTATCTATCTAAATATATATTTCAATATCTATCTAAATATATTTAAATTAAAACCATGAATTTATACCAATACTTTGAATCCTAATCTGATATGGCTCATTCTTCTTTTCTCCCTTTTCATATTCTCTTCTTTAACAGTGAGAAACTTGACTCCCATTTTCCTTAACATTTTTACTTAATTGATCAATTCCTGTTTGCAGCCAAGCTCCTCTCTCACCGCTGCTGCAAAACCCCCTTCCTTCCAGTCCCATGTGGACCCACTGTTCCAGCTCTGACTCCCTGTTATGGGTTGATCCCTGCCCCTGCTCATGGGCACCGTGCTTACCTGGCTCAGTCTCTAATACCAGCACGATGCTGCCTTTTCCTAGTACATCCACTTCATCCCGCTTTTGGATCCAAAATTCTGTGCTGTACCACTGCCATCCCCCAACCCAGGAATGTCCTCGTCTGTTCACCCTGCTCAGGTTCTAATAAGCCGTACTAGGATGCTCTTCTGAGACCCATTTCCTTCCCCTGCTTGGGTTCAGACAATAGGCTGTGAGCCAACGCCTGTATTGGACATCCTTTTCACTCTCCTGCGGTTCTGACATTTCATGATGGCCACCACCACCATCTCCTGTCCCCCTTCTCTATAAATGCCCCCCTCCCCCATTAGGGAGCTATGATATGCTGCACTAGGGTCGCCCTTTCATGTGTACACTTAACTGCTGCAGGGCTGCTCACCCCCCAATCTGGACACCCCTTTTATCCTGCTCAGGCTCTGATACCCCATTCTGGGACTATCTACCTAAATGTCCTCCTCACCCATCTTGGGCTTAGAAACCTAGACATGGGTGCCAGAGCCCAAGAGGAGACATATAGGCAACTTGAGCCCAGCCCTACCTATTCTGTCTTGGGCTCCGGCACCCATACCTCCTTTCCCCCCTGAATGAAGGCTGTGTCGAGCCTCTCCGGCTCCACACCATTGCTCTGCACTGCCCTCACTCACGGATGCCCTCCTGCCCTCACTGTGCCCTATGCCCCCCTCAGTGAGAACACTCCATACCTTGCTGGTATTTCCCTTTCGTTTTCAGAGTAATTCATTTTTTGAATGGTTTGACCATTTAGCCAACATTTCAATATTCTGTGCCTTCCTCAGGGTGCTGAAGAGGCTTATTCTCTGCAAACAGCTGTTCAGTATGATACCATCAGGGTCCTCCAGTTTATTTATAGCTTTGGAATTCACAGCTATCTATAATTTATACATGCAAAATTCTTCAAAAATGCAAAAATTAAATCCATCTAACTTATAGGGAGGACAGAATCCAATCAGTTTTAGCAAACCTTCCTGTATATTAATTAACATGTGTTTGAATACTGTCTTTGAAAACCATAAATCTGTAAAAACTTACATTTTTGTAACCTTGACCAAACATAATTTTTAATCTCCCATTGCAATTTGGGGATTTTGCAAGTCCTGAAACAAAGGACAGAATGTCGTAATGAAACTAGTTTTTATGATGAAATGGTGGTTACAATATAATTGTTATAATTTACACCAAAACCTAGCTATAATTCAACATGTTTGGCCATAGCACTTTTACAATGACTCATGCTGTGACATATTTACTCCCAGGTAATGTGATGAGCTGTGGCTGGATGCTCTTATATGTGGATGTGGTGTGATTGTTCATTATAGCACTATCAGAGCCATGGTGGTGAAACTTTCATAGGTAGCATTGCTTCCTCTTAGGAAAGGAATCTCAGGGAGAGAAAAAAGCACTACTTTGTATACCGACTTTTTAGTGTTTCTCATAACCAAGGCTCCCTGAAAGGTGAGGACCAGCAGCAAATAGGCCCCATTTTTTCGCAGAAGAAGCTGCCAAAAGCTAGAAAGTGATGACTGACATTCTGCTTATCTCAATAGGCTGAAGAATGATTTTGCATGTTCACCAGGCAAGAAATACAGCTGTGGTTCCCGTGATTGACAAAAGACAATACAGGCAGCATTCCATAGCTTCATAGCTTCATTGCTTCGGTCTGTGACATTAAGTTTCAACCTCTGCACGAGACGCATAAATATCCTTTGGATTTTCTTCAGTAAGCACACACTAGAGGTTAATAATGTGGGGATGTTTGATTCCCTGCTGTTTTAAATAATTTCATGGAAAATCTAATGCAGTAGGACACTAGTTTAGAAAGGTTATTACCCTCATCAAACGATAGCACTACTTTCCTATTATTTTCTACCAATTTCTTGCCCTTATAGCTCCTCTCTCCTCATTTACCACAAATGATTCTTCAAAACGACCCTCTGTGGTTGGGTGGAGACGGGATTGGAGGAAGCTTAATCCCTAATCAGAGCCCTGTCAGTGCTGGTAGTAATGTGCATCTTTCTTCCTTCTTCTGCTTGCTGGAGCTTAGATACCAGACAGAGATGCACACTCATTGCAAGGGTGTTATTGAAAACTAGTCCCTACCCCTTCGCTGGGGCCATTTTACATGGGACTCTGAGGTCCAGAGCCCACAGACAGCCTCCAGGCAGTTACAGTTCTGAGAGCCCACCCGAACTCTTCTCAACTAAATGGTGCTCTGATTTGCTAAACCCTCAAGTCATTACCGCCTTCACTGCGGCAGTACTTGCAACAGAACTCTAAGAATGCTCCTGGGCTCTGAGTACAGTTGTAGGGTTAAGGAATGACAGGGGGCTCGGTAGACTGTGCTGTTCCAAGCTAACTAAATTTATAAGAAACTACCTGGCCAGTATCCATCTCCTCTTTTTCTACCTAGATACAAAGTTTAGTTAGGTGGCAGTGGGCACTTCCCAGCCTTCTTTGCAAATGTGACAAAGTTTTGACCAATGACATTTGAGCAAAGTTGTTTGGGTAGGGATTCTGGGAAAGATCTTTAAGACAGTGGGACAGACCTAGCTGGCAGTTTCTTTTGTTTTCTCTTTGGGTGACCAACTATTTGGTTTGCCTGAGATTGTGAGGATTCCAGAGGCAAGCTGCTTTCAGTCTTCAACATCAGTCCCACGCACAATAGCAAAGTTGATCACTCTGCCTTCCTTTCTTGCAGCAAAATATAATGTGATGGTGAGAGCTCTAATAGCTATCTTATGACCATGAGGTGACAAAATCATTCTAAGGGTGATTGAGTAAAAGGGTAAGTGGAGCTTGGTGCCAACTCAACTGCCCTAGACTTCTCAGCACATGAAGAAAAAAAACCCCTCCCAATTTAGTGAAAAAACAAATTTTTTTTTTTTTTGGAGTGCAGTAGTTCTCTTTTCCAGCAACTACAGTTCCATTAGTGTTATCTTGGTCAAGAAGCCCTATTCTGCCATTGTGGAGTGAAGACATTCCCTTCTGGCCAAAGCATGTCCAATTCCTTGGAGAGAGATGGTTTCAACATTGTGTTAATGGTTCGAATTCAGGTCTGTTGAACCCCAGACTCTCCCTGAAACTTCAAGCTGAATTTCATTGTCCCAACCCTCACCCTTTTAAAACTTACTCTCAAAAGAACTCTGAGACAGATTCCACTGGAAGCCAGAGAAGTTCAGTGTTTGGAGAGAAGGATGCTATGGGTGACATGGCCCCCATTGGCCTCATTTACTGTGACAAGAAAACAGAGGCTCAGAGAAGTAAGGGGTGTGGGGGACTGAATGGTGGAGTCACTCTCCTGGATGTGAGGTGCTGTTTCTGTTTGCTTGCAGCCTTCCATTGTTACCCCATTGCAGACAGCAGCACCGAAGCTAGCATTACCCAGCACAGCATGTTCCTGTTTTTGTAAACTTTTACCAAGCTGGTAGGTAAATACGGGTACTACACTGTTGCTTTAATTTGTATTTCCCAGACTCCTGGTGAGATTGAGCACTATATCCTCACTTTATTGTTCATTCATATCTTTGCCAGGAAATTTGAAGTGCTCAGAACTTTAAGCTACAAGAATAAATTTCTGTTTTGGACCTTAGGCATTCCAAGCAGGTAAAGTGGTTATGAATGTGTGAGCATATGTTTAAGGTGGGAGTTTTTGGCCTCCTGTCTGTGCCCCTAGAGTAATTTATTCTGCTTATAAATTACCTGTAACGGGGTTTTTTAACAGTAGAATAAATGATTTTCCACGTGGATTTGGAGGCTGTAGAAAAAGTAGAAAATGAAAGTGATACATTTAAGAGAAAAAAATTGTTCTTTTAATTTACAATAGTCCATGAATATCTTTCCATTATGCTACTGTTTTATTGTTTTAACTGCCTGCCTAGGTTTCCTATGTAGCAGTCAGCTTTATTGTCCTTTCAGACCTTTCCAACCCTTACAAATCATCACACTCACTAGGATGCTTTATACACAAAAAGATGGTGGGAGGAATGGGATTAAGTGAAAGTGATTTGGAGGTATTGATGAATCACCATACATGTTGTGTGGACCGAACAAAGTTGAGCGTTGTCCTATCCTCATCAAAGATTCGAATCTATGCGTGTCTGGAATACATTTCAGCATGCTGTTGTAAAGAGCCCTTCAAAGATAAATTAGATGGAGGATGACTTTCCATTTTGCAGATGTGAGAAGAGAAAGGATGCAGGGCTCAGGGCCCACTGCTGGAGGGTTACGCTGTCTACTGGGGCTGGGTTGGAGCAGCTCTCCTTTTCTAGCCCTAGGCGAGGACCGCTAGAGAAGCATCCTCTGAAAAGTTAAATGAACTAAGTTTTACATGAAGTTCTGGCTGACAAAGTAGAAGAGAGTTGGGCCAAACTAAACAGTCATTCTCAGGAGACGTCCGTGACTGAGAAGAGAGTGAGCTGCCTTCCTCCCATTTTCTGTGACACAGCTTCTTCTGATCAGAGGTGAGGTGTTTTGAGTCGCCGAACTTTGCCATTGGGAACCCCCTACCCCAAACTAAAATTCCTTCAGCCCACCAGTGAAGAGTTTTGTTTGTGGGGAGAGATGGTGCCCTACCTCTGAATCACATTTTAAAATGCATTTTGAGGTTTGAGCTAATAATGTGAATGACATTCAGTGAGATTGCCAAATGCTGGTAATTTACTTTCATTTTCACATTAATGTGGGCCCACCTGTGATGAATTGGAAACTAAATAAGCACATCAGTTTTAATTAGGTATTTTAGAGGCTGGATCTGGTTAAACAGCAGTATTCATTCTTATCTATTAAATAGGGAAAGAGCACATTCTTCAGAAAAACTTTACCAGTCCCTCCTCCCACTATTTCTCCTTCTCCATTTTTGCAAATATTCTTTTCAGTAGAGGTTTTTGAGTTAAAAATTGCTTAGGTTGGTGCAAAGAGGGAAGGAAATAATTGTATTTGAGTCTTGAAAGATAAGCAGATCGTCTAGTTCATCGGTGGTATGTTTTGCATTAGGAAACATGAATTTGGGAACCTTTCAAAAGACAAATATAAAACTGTGGTTGCCTGGAAGATGCTGCTGGGGGCCTAAGTGTTCTGTGTTCCTGAAACACTGATCCTGCAATTAGGGATGTAAAAATACCACTGGGGTATGGCAAATAGATGCTAAATAACATCTATCAGAGAAAGGAACTATTTTTCAAAATTCAAGACAAGATATTATAGTCTTAACAAAGGCACAATGTTCTCTGATGCATAAGTGTCTAAGACCTAATGAAAGAGACTACTATAAGTGTGGGGGTAACTGATAAATATTTGTGAAGGATTAGGATTAAGAGTAGACAATGAGGCTTAAAAATCAGCAGTCCTGAAAATATCATAGGTGCAATTTTTGCCTTGGTTATAATGTGACTCTCCAGTGTTGTCTCTCCAGGCGTTTCTGCTTGGTCAGAGTGAGAACTCTGGGTGAGGCTGTCTTGCAATGGCGATGTCCCCAGTGCTCAGCACAGAAGCTGTTCCATGGTAAGTACTTAATAAACATTTGTATCCCTTTCTGTGTTGCTAATCCCTGGTTCTAAAATAATCTCTCCCTGTAGATTTTAGTCACTGCCTATGTTCTGGCTACCTGTTCACCGAAGAGGATTGTGACAGTATTTCTATGTCATTTCTGTTGGTTTTCTTGAGAGAAGGGTAGCAAACAAGATATACTCTCATGAGCTTGTTTTTAAAAAAATTAAATCCTGGTTGCATGTGAAGAAATTAAAAAAGAGTTCATTTGTTCTCAGAAAATCAAAGATGCTTGAAATATTTTTATTAAAGTATCAATTATAGTATCAAAAAAGGCAAAAGAAAAACCAATAGTAGGAGATTAAATAAATTATGGTTAAGTTAAATTATGATACTTTCATACAGTAGCTGTCTATAAGGCATTAAAACAGTGTTTTAGGAAAATATTAATATTAAATATTAAAAATAATTTATTAAGAAAATATTAAGTAAAATATAATAAGTAAAAAAGAGGTAACAAAAAGCATTAGAGTATAATCACATTTTTAGAAGTGTTCCTTCTAACAGAAAAAAGGTTAAAGAACTTACATTAAAATTTTACACTTTTCCAAATTTTTGACTATGAAATGTATTTTTTCATATTCAGAAAATATGAAAGTATCGGGTTTCTTTAAATAGAAATATCTTTTGCTGATTTAAAATGTCTTTTGGTGATTTAAAATGTGTTTTCCAGGACTCTGTCTATAGAGGAAGTTGAGTGGGTCCCTGGGAGGCGAAGGAAGGGAGTGGTTTGAAGACAGCAAAGATGATGAATTATGTGGGGGAAAGAGCTTGTACTTGTGGGTGGTGGAGTAGTTTGAGATCTGCTGTGACAATTTCCAGATCTCCCTGGAATATTGTCAAAACAGCTTATCTGAGAAAAAAAAAAGCTCCTTCAGATTGTCCCTATGTAGCTACCACAAATAATTCACAAATGGAGACTGAAAGAAGAAGTAGCATTTAGCAGTTCTCCATACCAGCAGATATGGCTTAATTTAATGCATGGCTGTTGTAGATTGCTTCATTCCCTAGTAAATGGGTGGGAATAATTTTCAAATTTATTATTTTAGTTTTTTCCTACCTGCTTTATGAATGTTGTTTTAAAAAAGAAAATCTCATTATATCACTACTTAAAATCCTTTAATGGATTCTCAGTGCCTTTGAAATATCATCTAGACCCCTTACTCTGATGCACATACGTGATATTGGTGAACTGTCTCCTCCTTCCTCTCCTGCTCACCTCCCTGCCCTCCACCAAATGTGCTCCAGGTTTCATTACACAAGATAACTCACAGCTTTTATGTGTATCATCCCCATTATTGAGGCTGAACTTCCTTTTAGAAGCTTCCTCTGTATCCCCTTCTCCATGTGACTTCTCCTCTCGGAATACCTTCATCACATACTCACCACATGGCATTGTACTTGGTTGACTTTCTGGTCAGCTTCTGTAGGGTGGGGACCAGGATGTGGCCATCTTTTATTTTAGTACTCACTATAGGATTTTGGGTCCACAGTGGTTGTTCAATAAACCTTTGTTAAATGATTATGTGAAGGAATGCCCGAGACATTTTGTTTCCATGTACACACAGTTACTATTAAATGCACCCCTAATCTTGTCTGAACTTTGCTTCCTAGCTGGTATCTTCCTAGCAGGTAGAGCTGAGTGTCAGCAAATAATAGCCCCATAGATGGGCACCCTGTAATTCCTGGAAGTTTTGAATATGTTATCTACATGTCAAAAGGAACTTTGTGATGGAATTAAGGTTATGAGCCTTAAAATAAGGAGATTGCTCTGCAGTATCTGGGCAGTCCTGATGTAATTGCAAAGATCCTTAACAGTGGATGCGAGAGACAGAAGACAGATGCAGTGCCTTACCTTCTACTCTTCTGTTATGTCCTCCTGGCCTCATATCAGTCTTACCCTCCTTTCACCCTTCATATATCTTACCACCCTATTATTTCATATTTTATTACCTCACTGTGCTACTTTAGAGATATTTTCATCAGATTGCTCTCTTCTGTGTAGCAGTGCATGATTTGCTGTTTGCCCTGTCCATTAACTTTTTTTTTTATTTAAAAGTTTTATGTATATATTTTTTTCTAAAATGTCATTGCTTTTCAAATTTGCCTGTTCATTTGGATAGCTTCTTGTTATTTGCTCATACTCATTATGGTGCATTTTATTTTATTTTTTAAAAAGTTAAAACCTTTCATACATGTTCTCATGTTCTGTTTTCTACATCTGCAGTTTCTTGGGTAACCAGTCCCTCTGTTTGTTACTTCTTCTGACTTTTCTTTATGGTGGTTTATATTCTTAAGTGCTTGGTGATTTTTTAAAATTTTAAGGCTATTGCTTAATTTTAACCTATGGGAGTCATATGGGTGTAAATTAGAATAGTTTCTCTCCATAGAGGACTTACTGTTTCCTTCATCTTTTCCCCTGGTCTTGGCTAGCATAGGCTGCCAGCCTCAGTTTTTCCACCTTAACATCTCAGTATCTTATGCGCTCAACAGGCAACTCTAAACAACTAGTTGACAGTTGATTGTATTGGGAGGAAGGAGGGTGGTCCTTCGAGGCTTTACATACTTCCTGTAAGAAAAACAGTGCAACAAAGAGTGTGTCCTATCCAGGATATAATTTTTTTTCTGTTGCGTAAGTAGCCCTCATTGCATGTAATATATCATAATGCTAGAAGCAAATATTACTAGCTTTTTAAAAGAATAAAAATATATTTTCTTAGACAGTAGGAACATTTATTATTTGACTTAAGAAGACTATACTAGGCAGTTCCAGATTTAGTTCTGTACTTCAGTGATGACTTAAGGACTTTTTCTATCTGTTGGCCATTCTCTGTGTATCAGGAATATACCTTTCATGCCTGCCAGATGGTTGAGGACATTCCAACAACCTATATTCACGCAACAAAATCCTTCCTGGTGCTCTGCATTTCTACCTGTCATTCTGTATTTCTGTCTGGACTTATTTTCTGTTACCTTTAAAGAACTCTTCTTAGTATATTTTTGTAACATATATCTGCTGGTGTTAAATGGTATATTTTCACATTTAATGAAAAATATTTTCTGCTTTACGAAAGAGGTACTTTTTGTTTTGTGTAAAATTCTAGCTTGATGGATTTTTCTCTAAATATCAGGGATATTCCATTATCCTCTGGATTTTATAGTTTCTGGCAAAAAGTCAGTTGTCTTAATGGTGCTGCTTTCATGCTTCTTTGAATAATTTTTCTCTGCTTTAAAATTTTTTCTCTTTGTCTTTTATTTTTAGATTCTAAGTAGGATATGACTATGCATGGTTTCTTTTGTATTTATCTTGTTTTAGGTTCATTGAGCTTTATGATGTATTTGAAATATCCTCAACAATTGTTTCTTCAAATATTGCTCCTGCTCCTTTCTCTTCTCTTGTTTTGGGACTGCAATTGCACATGTCAGAAACTTTTGAGCATTATTCTCACATATTTATAATGTTTTCCCACTTTACACTTTTTTAAAACTTGTTCTTCAATTGTAATATTTTCTATTGTTCTGTCTTTAAGCATACTAATTCTATCTTCTGATATATCCAGTCTGATGATAAATCATGTAGTGAATTTTTGATAACATACACTGTATTTTGTCCCTTGGTTTTAAATAATTCCAAACTCATTCAGTGTCAGATTGCATTTCTACACAATGGTCATGTGTTAAGAAAATGCATTTTACCAGTCTCAATAAAATCTGATTTAGTGTTTATCTATCATTATGACAATAAGAGTGAACAACTAAATAAATGAGCAATTTTAGCCTTTATATAGGACATTAAGTTTTACTAATTGCTCTCATATTCCTGTGCCATTTGAAACTCACTATGTGAAGTATATAGGTATGATATTGCTAATTTTGTTATAATTATAAATAAACTGAATTTGTAAGCGGTAAAGACCCTGTATTCCTTTCTTTGAAACATATGTCCTGTCAATGGGAGAAGAGGGGAATAAAATGTCAAGTTAAAAAGACATTACTTTCTTCTAATGTTTATTATCTAAATATAGAGTCAGGGAGCTGGAAGAAACCTCCTCAGGAGATTATATAGTCTTCAAATTATATTGTTTTAGTCATATTTTACCCCTTAAGTAGATGACCCTATATCTGGAGCTTGCAAGATAGGGAAACTTCTTTGTCATCTTTCATTTATCTATTCATCTAAAACCATAGAATGAGGCACTAAATAAAATTATAATTAATATTTATTTTTGATTAATATTGGGATAATAAGTTACTATCTGACAATGACACAATATTTAGAATTTGGAGACATTATTTACACTGTTCTTAAAAAACCTAAACTAAAGTTATTTGAATTCAAAAGAGATGGTGACATAGTTGCATAGTTGTTTTTCAAAATGAATGCTGAGTAGTTTATTTTATTTTATTTAGTTTTAATAACTTAATGAAGCATCACTTCATACCTATGCTTTGTTTTCTAAGCTTTATATTAATTTTGGTCTAAAGCAATAAAATTAGGACTCATATAATAAACCTCTTGAGAAAGGGTCTATTGGTTATCTTTATAACCAATTTAGTTATCATCCATGTATAAGAAATTCTTTTTAGAATTATTCTTTTAATAATAATTGATTTACTGAAAATATTTTACTTTAGTCAATTTAATGTACATATGTGATATAATGTACAAAATGTGCTTTTATTGCTTTATAGAGTACCACGCAACATTTAAAAAACCTCTATGGGTTAAGCAAATTTTGTTAGTAGTAAAAACATTTACATAGATAGTAATAATAATCCATAAGTTTTAACCTATTTTGCAATATCTCCCATTCTGACCAACTATCTAACAAATGAGGATTTTGGTCACCAGCAACAAGAAAAGAAAGCATGTCAGTAGTTG
The DNA here is from genome assembly GCA_004026545.1 of Mormoops blainvillei. NCBI lineage: Eukaryota > Metazoa > Chordata > Mammalia > Chiroptera > Mormoopidae > Mormoops > Mormoops blainvillei. The sequence goes on along the minus strand of PVJD01003860.1, from coordinate 19,062 downwards.
TGTGTAAATTCATTACCACTGCTGGGGAGATGACCCAAAGAGAAAACCCTATCACAGAATATAGCCATAACATCATCTTTGGATAGAAGATACATATTGTTGTACCATAATAGCTTACGCTGGACATACTTATAATTGATAAATGGATTATCTTTATAATTCATTTGGGGCTGTGAAAATTAAGGCTTTATTTCAGCAAGATTATTTACTGTGAGATACTTAACTCATTGTGGTTAGTGGGTATGGCTAGCTATATACATTTATAAGAGAATACTGCTGTTTGCTCTGTCTGGGGACTTTCAGCCTACATCATGATCTTAAAGCCATTGCCATAGGAACTTTTAAAAACTCAGTGATCAGGATCTCAGGTCTAGATATTTTCCAAAGGCAGAACATTAGGAACATGCAAAAGCTGGTGATGGAGAAGGAAAGGAGATGTCGTCAGGCTCTTACTTTCACCATATGGTTGGAGGATCCAGTGCTCATTTTTTTTATTTTTCTAAGCCGTGTCACTTTCAATCCAGCATGTGAAAGCAACTATCTGTGGAGTATTTCAGCTCTGAATACTCAATGCCAGATTTTAGTTTTGGCAAATTTGAAGTAAAAGAGGAAATATTATTCATTAATTTCTCCCTCTCTTTCCTTCACCTTGCTTGGGGCCCTGCCAGAACCAGGGTTAGACTGCCAGCCCAGGAGGTGCACTTCACACTCTGAGAGGTGCTATTCGTAAGCATATTATCCTCTTCTATGACTCCAGACTAAATCCACAGCTGAACAGTAGGATGCTGCTTGCTAATGTTGATCATCCTGGCAAAACAGACTGTCAGTTCTGCGAACCAATATAAGTAGTGAGTTTTGTGTGCAGCTGAAATACCTACGTTGTATGATAGGCTCAAGACACACGGTGGTCTCTTTTGCTGTCCTTTTCTACTTTTCCCTTTAATCTCTGTGCTCTCTCTTTCTTCCGACCCAAAGACTCATTTCTTATCACTGAAATAAGAGCATAACTGGAAGTATTATTATCAGAAAAGCAAGCTGCAGTGGACGACTTAGACCCACTTTAGCTGTGTCTTGATGATTAGTCTGTTATTTGTTTTTAAATTTCCAGGAAAAGAAAATTAACTGAGTATCCATTGTTCAACACTGGCTAATTCTAAATGAAATCATGATCATTTCTACAGCAGATTTACCTTCCTAATTATGCTTGGCTAATGTTTACACTGACTGATGGAAAAGGATGGTGCCTGGGAGAATGCCAAATGGCAGAAGGAAGTCTGACCTGAGACTAAAAATGTCCAAGGGTAAATTACTGAGTGGACAATCTGTAACAAGGCAAAAAAAGAGCTGATGATCTAACTGTCATTATTCCTTCAACTCCGTGTCTATTTCCCCCTTGATTTTGTAAAAAAAATTCTTGGCTGAAATACAAACAGTGCACTTTGACCTTGATAATACCTGAGAGGAATAAAGATATTTTCTCTGTCTCCAGAGTTTCAGCACAAGATTATGAAAAGGAGAAATGTTTGCAAATGCTAATATAAAACATTTTGGGGAATTGCCTTGCTTCCATATTCTACAGCTCTCATCTCTTCACATTTAAGTCACTTGACCCTGCAGGCTACCTGATATTGGAGCCCCTGGGTGCAATTCTGACTACAGACAGGAAGAAATACAGGGACTTTGAGTCTAGTCCTCTGGGCCTCAGCTTGGTGGAATTTATCATAACTGGGCCACAGCAGGGTGGAGAAAATGAGGAGGAGTCTGGTAATTTGGAGTTAGAATCTTGTGAGGACGGGCTGGGCAATGGGAGACAGAATCAATTGTAGATAATTAGGCACAGATGTTCTCTAAGATAAAAGAAGGGAGACCAGCCCTTCTTTCTGAAAACATCTGCAAAAGTGACTCATAGCCATTGTTTTTAAAGACTACCATTAAAATAATGTTAGAGGAGAAAACATAAATTAAGTGATTGAAAATTAGTGATCAGACTATGAGGTGTGGAAAAATAGTCTAATGTTGGCAACCTTCTGTGCGTTTGCTCCTGATGCTAATCAATGCGCAGGCCCTGCTCTCGGAGTTGCTTCCCCTGGTGGGAGAACCTGGCTTTGTCTTTGGGTGAAGTGCACTGTGAAAGGTAGAAACGTGATCAGGAGACCATGGCTTCACACAACAGGTTGTGTGGTTAAGAAGTGGATAAAATATAAGTAACCGGAGTGTGCTCAGCACCTTGATCTTAACAGGTCCCAAACTGAGCTCAGTCTTCCCCCTCAAACTTGAACCTCCTTGTAGTAACGGTACACTTAATTGTTAATTACATACATGCACAGTTAATTGTAAACCAAATCCAGCAGTTCTATTTTAGGAATGCCCCCTGTCTTTGCCGTAGTCCAAGTTCTCATTGTCTGTTACCTGGACTCTAGGGACAGCCTCCTTCCTGATTTCTGTCCTCATTCCCATCAATCTTCTAAGAGGTACACTGGTATGGTCTTCCTTAAAATGAATTTGATTATGTCATTACCTCCCTAGTGACCTCTAGTAGTTCCTCTTTGTCCACAGGACTTGTTAATTAGTGTAACCAGACAAAGGAACTTTGCAATTTGGCCTTCTGGTCTTATTTCCTGCCACACCTGTCTTTACTCTCTGCACCATAGCTACACTGACTCTGTTCTTTTCCAAACCAGCTATGCTCTGTTATCCCTTCGCTATTCCTTCACTTCCTCTCCCTACCTCTTTTATCTACCAAACAGAAATGGCACATGACTTTTTCCTTATGATAAAAGAATTATTTAGGATAAAAATAGCCACCTTATCAAAGAAAAATAAAGTAATACAAAGAAAAATAAAATCACAAGATAAACCCCAGGTCATGTTGAGACACTGACTTGCCTCAATTAGAACTAATTGAGGGAGAGACTAAGAGGGAACTGAAGCTTATTTCAATGGCTTTGGAAGTTTGTTATGTGATATTTTCAGTTTGTCAGACTTAAAAAGGCTTATGATTCAATGCTTAAAGTACTATATATAAATTATATGGAGAAATAATTCTCACTCAATATACTTATTAAAATAAAAGAAGTTTCACATTGTCTGAATAGACTGAGTAGCTTCTTGTATCCAAAATCTTTATCTAAAGAAAAGAAAGCTTAGGTTTAAAGGCTAGCAAGAATAAAATTGAGATGAATAACAAGGTATCAAAAGCTCTAGCTATATTTTGACAGGGGGAATGAGAATACAATGGAGTGAAAATAGCTTCTTCAATAAATGGTGTTGGGAAAACTGGACTGATACATGTAAGAGTATGAAACTAGACCAGTAACTTATACCATACACCAGAATAAACTCAAAAATGGATAAAAGACTTAAATATTAAGTTGTGGCACCATCAAAGTCCTAGAGGAGAATATAAGCAGGAAAATTTCAGATATCCCACATAGTAATATTTTTGCTGATATATCTCCTAGGGCAAGGGAAATAAAGGAAAAAATAAACAAATGAGACTAAAACAAATTTAAAAGCTTCTGCATGGCTGAAAAACCATCATCAAAATGAAAAGGGAACAAACTGTATGGGAAACATATTTGCTATTGATACATCAGACAAGGGTGTGATCTCCAAAATATATAAAGAACTCACACAACTCAACAATAGGAAGACAAAAAGCACAATTAAAAAATAGGCACAGGACCTGAATAGACACTTCTCCGAGGAGGACATACAGAGGACCCATAGACATAAAACAATGTTCAATATTACTGGCCATCAGAGAGGTGCAAATTAAAACCAAAATGAGATATCACCTCACACTGCTCAGTATGGTCATCATTAATAAGTCAACAAACAACAAATGCTGGCAAGGATGTGGAGAAAAGGATGCACTGTTGGTGGGAATGCAGACTGGGGCAGCCACTGTGGAAAACAGTGTGGAGTTTCCTCAAAAAACTAAAAATGGAACTGCCTTTTGACCCAGCAATTGCACTGTTGGGAATACACCTTAAGAATCCTGAATTATTAATTCAAAAGAACTTATGCACCCCAGTGTTCATAGCAGCAGTATTTACAATAGCCAAGTGCTAGGAACAGCCTAGGTGCCCAGTAAGTGAGTGGATCAAAAAACTGTGGCACATTTACACAATGGAATGCTATGCAGCAGAAAAAAAAGAAGGAGCTCTTACCTTTTGTGACAGCATGGATGGAACTGGAGAATATTGTGCTCAGTGAAATAAGCCAGCCAATGAAAAGCATATGCCATATGATCTCACCTATAAGAGGAATCTAATGGACAAAATAAACTAATGTGCAAAATAGAACCAGAGGCATAGAAACAAGGAACAGACTGAGAGTGGCCAGAGGGGAGTGGAAAGGGGGACAATGGTGGAAAGAAGGGGAAGGAAGTAGTCAAAGAACATGTATGAAAGACACATGAACATGGAAAACAGTGTGGGGATTGACTGTGGGGGCAGGCAGTGTGCTGGGTGGAGGACGGCAAAGGGGGAAAAACTGGGACAACTGAAAAAGAATAACAATAAAATTTTTTTTTAAAAGCTGTGGCTATAAAAATGATATATGCATTTTTCAATGTATTCACATTCCACACTTTGTTTCCCATTTCTGGTAAAGAATCCTCAACATGGAATTAAAATTAAACTTCTAGCAGTTTACCATGAGGAATATATACAAGAAAGAGGACTGAAATTTTGTAGAATGCAGTTTTCAAGGCAAAAGTTATGCTTCTGCTCTCAGTAGGGTTGTGATAATGCTCTCTGCAGAACCTATTGCTCCTAGTTTAAAAATTACAACTTTGAATGATAACCCTTCATTGGTAACAAGCAACAAATCATAATTAATTAGTTAAAATGTTCAAAACATTAAAATCATTACCGTTATTTAAAATAATTATCTCTATTTTGGTTACACTTTATTGCCATTTCTGGGAAATGCTTGTTTTACTGTAGCACCATTCTTAGTACAAATTCTTGGTGAATGTAATGCATGCAATAGATAAGCCATGAATTACTTTAAAAATGACTACTTGAATCAGGTTTTAGACTTTTTCTTTTACTGTTGTTGTATCTTGGGAAAACACTTTACTACCACCACTCAACGACACTTTACATAACACATCACTAGTGTTATGGGGTTTATGAACAACACTCTTTGAAATGAATGTTAGCTTATAAAAGGCTGCTGGGAAGTGAGGAGTCTGGAAAGAACTTGTGTCTTGGAAGGAAATGTTCACTTTACGGATTAAACAATAGTTTAGATACCGGGAGAGAGAGAAGTAGTAAAGTAGAGTAAATAACAAAGTTGAGGAAATAATCTGGAACTCACTGCAGAGACATAAGGAATTGAAGAAAATGAAGATGAGTGTAATGACATGGAAGATATAGATACTACAATGAAAACCTACATCTTTTTCTATTACAGCTCTATTATGACAGAATAAATAGATGAGAAAATATCGGAAGAGGTAACGACTGAGGGTTTTCTAGAATGGAAAAAAGAACATGTGTCCTAAGTAAGGTATATAGAAATAAATCTATATCTAGACACTGTATAACTTTAAGGGAACCCCCTACCCCCACCCAAAACATTTAAAGACACCAGAGAGAAAAGTCAGGTTACTGTCAAAACTGGGAACAAGCAACAATTAGGATTATAGGAGCTAATTACTAGGAACAATAGCACCTAGAAAATAATGGAATCCTATCCCAAAGCTTTGAGGGAAAATAACTTGAACCTAAATTGTATCAAGCAAGAGTGACAGATATTTCCACACACACATAGATGAAGTACATTCCTACTTTCAGACTCTCATTGGAAGAAATGCTCATGCAGACAACTTCAGTAACAAGGAAAAGAAGCCCGAATGGAAGAAAAAGTTAGGACCAAAGAAATCAGCCAAGCATGTTGGTAAACATAGTGCACATTGGCTTATAAACAGTGGCATCAACAACTAATTGGGGTGGGAGGTAGTTAAAATGATGGTTAACATATACTAGACACCAATAATGTGAAAGGTGTGAGCGAACGATGCTATTCGGAGATAAAACATTCAAAAGATTCTTGTCTTGTTCGGGAGAAAGGTGGATATATTTTTAACTTAATACTTGTTAGGAAAACATGATTAAGGATGCACATTATGCAGGGTAACTTCTGAAAGAAACACGAGCCTTGTAATAGTGCTCTCTCTGTGAGGAGGGCATGGGATGTGGAGGTTGAGAAAGTGTGCAATGGGGACTTTGCTGGCATCAGAGGAAACTATGTTGTGAACAGCAGGAACAGGGCTTTGGGTCACAGTATCTTAGGAATGAATGCCATTTCTGCCTCTGTTACAGGCTGAATTGTGTCCCCCTGAAATTCATACGTTGAAGTCCTAACCCCTAGTACCACAGAACTTGTTTGTATTTGGAGACAAGACCTTTAAAAAGGTAATTAAGTTAAGGTTACTAGTGTCCTAATTCAATCCTAATCCAATATTATTACTTGACAGGGTCCTGGCCCTGGGTGGGTGGGGCTGCCTAGGGCCAGCTGTAGTGTGTGGGTTTTTGACTTTGTGTAGTAAAGGTTTCACCACGTGAGTCCAGGCGACTATGAGGACACATTTATTAAAGCTGGGGCAGTGAAACAAAGACGGGCTTAGCATAGAAGAAGCAACAGGAGGCCTGGGCTGGGCTGCCTGAGCTCACTGGGAAGTCAGAGAAAAGGAGCTTTGGGGACAGATTCAGGGGATTAGCCTGGGACAAGCTGCCATGTATCCATCACTTTAGATTTTAGGAGACCTGTGCCCATGAAGAAAGAACTGGGCGGGGTGGGGTGGTGGGGAGGAAGAAAAGGAAATGGCACTGGCTGTTCCCTAGAGGGAGAGTGTTCCTGCTGAGTTCTTTGTCTTTATGCTTTAATGTCTCTCTGGAAGGCAGGAATCTTAGGAGAGGTCTCAGGGGAGGGTCTCAGTAGAATATTCATCAGCCCCCAGGTGTGCCCTTTCAGGGTCATGATCTCCACTGATTGGTCAGTGACAGGGCAGGGGTTCTTTGGTCATTGCAGTTGGATCTGGTGCTGCCTACCTGGTTTTGCTGCTTTTCTTGGACTGGTACTGGAATACAGCGGAAACCTAGGTGTTATCTCCATGGAAGAAATGTTACCCTGGGGGTGGGGCCCTTGTTTTCTCAGTTTTGCCCCTGCCAGGCACTCTGGTGACCATCCGCACCTGGCTGTAAATTGCTCGGCCATTGTGTTCAGCTATCTGTCTCAGTTTCCCTATTCCGCTTGCCAAGGAATTTCCCTCGCTTCTCGCTATCCTATCTCAGTATGACTGGCGTCCTTATAAGAGGAAAAATTAGGACACAAGACATGCACAGAAGGAAGACTATGTGAAGACGCAAGGAGAAAATAACTATCTACAAGCTGAGAAGAGAGGCCTTGGGGAAAAAAAATTGCAGGCGACTTCATTTTAGATTTCTAGCCTCCAGAATTACGAGAAAATAAATTTCTGTGGTTTAAGTCACCCAGCCTTTGGTACTTTGCCGTGGCAGCCTTAGCAGACTAATTCTGCTAACACACAGTTTTGGCATAATCTTAAAATTCTGTACCTCAATTTTTTTCTGTAAAGTTGAGATAATAACAACTTTATCTCACAGGGTTTTTGTAAGATTTAATCGAATTAGTGTATGTATAGCACTTAGAATATTGTCTGTACATGGCTAACCCTCAATAAATATGTTATCAATATTTCTCTTATTGAAAACCATAAACTTGACAAACTATTAACACTGATTCATTGTGTGTGGTTAAAATATGTATACTTGTTTTATTATACTCTGCACTTTTAGGCAAATTTAAGAATTATTCTGGATAAAAGAATACCTATTCTCTATAATCTCTGTCATGTGGGAACTTGAGAGCAAGTTGATATCACACCTGATGTCATGGTAGAGAATTTATTAACAGCATTATTTATCCGAGAAGTATTTTCAGAGCATCTGTTACCTGCCAGGTGCCAAGCTGACCCTTTGAGTATTATGTATTGATCAAGTGTCTTTTATTTTTTTCTGAGGGTGTGCTTACTGCCAATAAAATGGCTCTCAGAACTTGTGATCCAGCCTACAATTCCATGTCTGCCCATGGCCTGGCACATGGGCATTTGTCTTGCACAGCTTATTACAGACAGCCAGCCAAAATACCTTATAGCCCTGCTTAGTGGACTTGATGCACCTGCAGTACAAAGAAAAAAATAAAAGCTACTTGAGAGGAATTAAACACTTTGCCAATCAGACTATTAATTGGGGTTATCAGGTCTCCAGAATTCAAAGGCAAACAGAGGAGACACCTAACCATGTCTGGAAGTTAGAATGAATGATATACAACTCTGGGTCCCTTTGTGGTTCGGCCTCACTCAGATGCCCCCAGCTATAAAAGAATAATATGAGAACTCATTAATTGGTAATTCTCTACAACTTCAAAAAACAGATCTTCACCACAAGTGTGAGTTTTCTGACCACCTTTTAATGCCTCAAAGTTGTGGGGGAAGCCTTTGTCACACCAGTGACTCGCTGTGGTAGCTCAGAGAAACAGCTGGTAGGGCCTGGGAAAAGCTCATGTCGTTGAAAAGTGTACCCGTCATTAAAACACTTCACTTGGCTTTGTCACTTCACCCCCCAGTCCTGCTCCATTCGACGTCTTTCTCACAGTTGACTCCAACAACATTTATTTTTCTTTTGATTATAATTGCTTGTAAGGTACTTGCTGCCCATGATAAGGCAGGGGATATTGACACCATGCATCTAGTCTCCTTCTCACCCCATGGGCTACCCGCTAGAACAGAAAATGTAAGTGGCTAATGTGAATTGATGCTGTTAAATTATAATCACATGAAAAGATGATACAGATAAAATATACACCATGGTTTACACTTAGTACTATGTTTGGCACATGGGGGCATTAATTAAATATTAGTATGGATGATATTAAACAGTCATAGTTCATTCAAAGAAAATATATTGCAATCCTCAATAAGTTGTATGACCCTATTGGTTCTGCTGTCAATGATCAGAGAAGTTGAAGGTTGTTATTGATGTTCCTTCTTATGTCCTGGTCTTTGTTAAGCCAAGGTTAATGTTTACGATGAAGCGGTGGGTGTTAAAATAGCCTTCTTCAGGCATTCCTTTGGGGGGAGGGAAGAAAAGTTCCTAAGAGATACTCATCATTTACAAAACCATGGTGTTCAATGGCATGAAGTCCACAGAAACCACCTCCATGGACTGGTAGAAAAGTGCCCTGCATGCTGTTGCTAGGCAACATCCCATGCCAGCTTCTCTTAAATAAAGGCTGAGAGAATCAACAGAAACCAATGGGCTTATGAGGACAAGGGTTTTCACAGAGAATACTAACTTCGGTGTTCTTTTCGCCGTTACAGATAGTATGAATCTTGCACAATGTTTGTTGGGGAGGGAGGGGCTCTGTATGTGGCAACAATTTAGCAAATTATCCCCAAAGCCATTTCATGAAGTTTTGCTATGGCCAAGTATTAATTATTTGATTTGTGTATAAAATGTAAATCCAGAAAAGAAAGCACACATTTCTCTACATGATGTTCTATTTATGCAAATTTAGAGCCATCCACCTATTTTTTCCTATTTGAATATTCCATTCCATTCTTTTCTCACTTTGGCTACACATTTCATGCAGAGTGGGTCTACTCTAGACAGCATGTTCAAAGTATGTTTGTAACTAGAGAATTCTTTCTTTCACCAGGTGTTCAGGGTGTGTGGTTTGCTATATGGGTAACTTAACAAATTCATTACTTAACAAATTCATTACTGGCATTGCCTGGAAGTAGTCCAGTGTAAGAAATTGTGGCTGTGACGATGTTGTGAATTGCACCCAAAATTTAGAATCACAGAATGACAAGCCTCTTCTCTTAAATCCTATTTTATCCAAAGTTCCGAATGACTTAGGCACCTATTCACTTAATTTGTATTGCAGACCTACTATGTTGCAGACATTGTATTTTCACTTATGCAAATTGTGTGTGTATAATCAATCATGGCACCATACACAGTTTAAAATTCTAGTTAAATTATACTCAAATTTTATTTTTCAGTTTCCTTTTGACTTATAGTTAAGCCTACAAAATTACTTACCTTTATTTTGAAATTTGTTCAATGGGATTGACACGAGGGTATTGTTGGCACTGGTCATAAAATACTGGATTTCCAGAGCTGCTTCCAAAGCTGCAGTTGTAGTGGGGAGAGGAAGGCCCAATAAACAAGTCTTGGGGCCTCTTTTCCAACCCTAACCAGAACCCTTCTGTTTTGATCCATTTTACAAACAGGGTTTGTTTTTTAAATAAAATTTTATTTGAAAAAGAAAGTGTATAAAATGTTGGTATAAAACATTATAGCTCAGGAAGAGTAATCTTGTATTTCTCAGAGTGTGGTCCACGGCCCCGCATGGATCACCTACAGGGAGGTTTATTTTAAAAAACTGAATCTGACTCGTCCCCTTGCTCCCCAAATCTACTAAAAGAGAGTCCCTGAGAGTTGGGCCTGTGAATATGTTTTAAACAGGACTTCTTATGTACGCTAAATTTAATAATTTTTATATGATATTTAAATATTTTATATACAAAGGAGTACATATAGCATATATGTACATATAGCCCCCTTCCCAGCTTAAGAAATAAAAAAAATTACCAGTTCCTCTGTGGCCTACCATGTGCCCCTCTAAAATCTCATCCTTCTCTTTCCTCACTCCCAAAGTTGTCATTGAATGAATTTTGTGTGAATCAGTGTCTTCTTTTTCTTTATAGTTTTACTCTATATGAGTGTATGTACCTTACACCTTAATTTTGCCTGGGTTTGGAAAAATGGAATTAGTATTATTGGAATTTAAAAATAATAATTTTTATTGAAATTTAATTGGCATACAATATTATACTATTTTCAGGTATAACATAGTGATTTGACACATATACATTATGAAATAAATCATCTTAATTAAGCTTGTTACTGTTACTGTATACAAAGTTGATAAAATATTGTCTATAAATGCTATGCATTCCATCCCCGTGACTTGTTTGTTTTATAACTGGAAGTTTGCACCTCTTCATCCCTTTCACCTGTTTTATCCACTCCCCAACATTCTCCTCCTCTAGCAGCTGTCAGTTTGTTCTTTATGCCTATGAGTTTTGTTTTATTTTGTTTATTCATTTCTTTGTTTTCTGTTTTCTAGATTCCACATATAACAAATCATATGGTATTTACCTGACTTATTTCTCTTAGCATAAGATCCTCAAGGTCCATCCATGTTGTCACAAGTGGCAAGATTTTATTTTATTGTTCAGCTATAAAAATATATGTGCTTTACACAGATGCACCCACATCTTAATCTACTCATCTATCGATGGACACTTAGGTTACTTCCAAATCCTGGCTATTCTAAATGATGTTTCAGTGAACAGAGTGGTGCACATGTTTTTTTGAATTAGTGTTTTTATTTTCTTCAGGTAACTACCCTAAAGAGGAATTACTAGCTTGAATGGTAGCTCTATTTTTCATTTTTTGAGAATTCTCCATACTGTCCCCCATAGAGGCTGTGCCAGTTTACATTCCCACCAATGGTGCACAGGGGTTCCCTTTCCATCACCTTCTCCATTCCTCCCTCCCTCCCTCCCTCCCTCCCTCCTTTCCTTCCTTCCTTCCTTCCTTCCTTCCTTCCTTCCTTCCTTCCTTCCTTCCTTCCTTCTTCCCTCCCTCCCTCCCTTAGTTCTTTTCTTTTTCTTTTTTGTTAATTGCCATTCTGACATGTGTGACGTGATATCTCACTGTGATTTCGACTTGTATTTCTCTGATAATTAGTGATATTGGACATCTTTTCATGTGTCTGTTGACCATCCATATGTCTTCTTTGGAAAATTATCCATTCAGGTCCTTTGTCCATTTTTTAATTGGATTATTTCAACCCATCTGAGAACGTACATACAATACCAAGAACATATTGATAACCCATACTGGGTGGCAACTGAGTGAAGTGTAGCTGAAGGTGTTCAAAGGGTACAGAGGAAGGAGATTGAAGCCTCTGGGAATAAAAATAGTTTTCCTAGGATTGTGAATCTGACAGGTCAGACATTTGATGGTAAACTGGTTTCACAATTTCATAGAAGTCTCCCCACCGGCATTGAGGTATAATTTGAATCATCTTAAATGCACCATGATGGGTAAAGGCATGTAAAAACAAAAAAATGGTATTTGCTGGAAAACCTGGAAGAACAAAGTGGCCATTTTGGATTTTCCATAACCTGATGGTTCATTTAATTTCCAACCGTTGATTACCAATCTTAATTTCTCTGATTCAGGAGCAAACTGTTGCCATGTTGCAAGGACATTAGAGTGGCCAAGGTCTGGTTGCCAGGGGTCAATTTTTGCAGAAGCAGAATGTACTTCATCTGTGTGTGCCACAATCTTTAGATTCTGTTAGTGCTGCCTTTGCATGAAAGTCAGCTACGAGGGCATCCTCTTGATACTCAGGTTCCGTTCTTTTAGTGTGAACCTTAATTTTGATGACAGCAATTTCAGAAGGTAAGAGAATAGCAGTAAGAAGTTCATTTACCTATTGCCCATTTTTGATTGGGGTCCCAGATGTTGTAAGAAAAGCACTTCATTTTCATAACATCTCCAAATCATGGATGACCCAAAGAGCACACTGTTATCGGTATAAATAATAACAGTTTGCCCTTCTGATAACTGTCATGCTCTGGTATGAACATGGAGCTCTGCTTGTTGGACTGATTTAGCTTGTGGGAGTTTTCCTCTTTCAAGTAGTTTCTGTTGAGTAGTAATAGCATAAGTAGCTTGGAAATTCCCTTTTTCATTTCTACAATATGACCCATCAACATTGAATCAGAACTAGTTAAATGGGTGTCTTGTAAGTCAGGATGTGGTGATCCTCATATGGGCTTGCCTTCCTTAGGCAGAAGTGGTAACTTAGCAGGATTAAGGACATTTCAATGTTTAAGATGTAGATTAGGTGGTAAAAGCAGAAGGATCTCATAGGTCAGCAGGTTTGCAGAGAAACGTTGAATTAATTCAGAAATAAGAAGACTTTGGACAGCATGAGGAGTTTGTAAATAAATGTTATTTCCTAGATCAATTCTGCTGAGGCTTCTACTAACTTTGCAGCTGTATCTATAGCCTTAAGGTAGCTTGGATATGCATGAGCACCTGAATTAAGTTCAATGCTGAAATAAGCAATAGGCCTATGTTTACTGCCATGTTATTGAGCGAGCATTCCCCGGACTTAGTTATCTATTTCATGCACGAATGACGTGAATGGCTTTGAACAGTTAGGGCCTAGGGCAGGTGACTCTTCTAGGTTTGTTTTAGTCTTATAAATGCCTATGCAGATTTATTTTCCCAAGGAAGGGGTTCAGGGACTAAAGTTTTAGTAAGTTTCTAAGGTAGGGAAGCCAGAGTAGAGTAAAATTAGGAACTCAATTAGCAATAGCCAGTTCGGCCTAGAAATTTACGCTTGTCCCTTAGTTGTGGGCCTATGGGCATTCTTGGATTAGTTTAATTCTTTTTGGAGATCACTGAATTCCAGCACTTAGATTATGACCTAGGTAATAAATAATATCTAGAGATAATGGTATGTCCTTTTTCAGCAAACTGTTGCAGCATATAAGTGGAATCATTTACAGATGTCTCTTGGATAACTGAGCACAGTAAGTAATCATCTACATAATGTAAAAGGGTTAATTTCCTAGATAACAGGAGGATATTTAAATTGTGGTGGAATACTGGGGAAAAATAAGAAGGGGCCTCAGTGAGCCCTTAAGACATGACTGTCTAGTTATATTGCTGATTGATCCAAAGGAAGTCAAATAGATACTGGCTGTTGGGGTTTATGGGGATGCTAAAAAAGGCTGAAAAAAGGCTGCACAAAGGCCCATAACAGTGAACCATTTTGAATCTGGTGGGACTTGTGGCAAAAGGTGTTTGGGTTTAGAACAACTAGGGAATGTTAATAGCTCTTAAATTCTGGACAGGTTGCCATCGTCTCCATTAGGTTCGAGGCTGTCAAGATTGAGGTGTTACAGGGGCTCACACAGGGGATGATTGCCTCTTGGGTGACTGGGTAGGTCTATTATTGGTGTGATGCCTTGCATGGCTTTAGGCTTTAATGGATACTGAGGTAATTTAGGGAGAGGTTTAGTTATGTATATGTGAATTTTTATAGATTATGTAGTTTTTATAGTTTCTCCCAATGTCAGTATTAGAAGTAGCCCCCAGACTTTTGGGCACCTTGATTAAATTAGGAGACTTGTTGGAATTCTCTCTCTTCTATTACAAGGCCAGGTTCAGGTTGATCAGAAAACTCTAATGTGAGGTCTCCACTGGAAGCAAAACATACTAGCCTTTTTGATTTAGAAAGGTGATTTCTATCTAATAGATTGACCGGGACAATGTCATACAGCAAGAAGGAATGCTTTTCAGTAGAAGTCCCCAGGTTATTTATAATGGTTGAGATACAAGTTCTCTCTGAACTCTTTATTACACATCCCCACAATGGAAACCGCTCTCTCACTCTGAGGGATTTGTTATACTGTAAGGGTAGGGTTTAGAGCAGAAAGCATAGCTCTGATACCAACTAAAATTTGACAAGGCTTGCCATTAAATTTAATTGTAGTTTTCCCTTGGCTGTTTAAAGGCATTACTGGTGACAGTTTACCAGAGAACCCCTAGAAACCCCATCAGTTTGGGAGAGACCCATATGGGGACAGCCCCTGGGGGACATTTGATTGAATGTTGAAGAATTTGTATAGGACCTTTGAGGACAACTTTTTCTCCAGTGCCTGATAGATTACAATTGAAACATTGGCTTTGGGGCCAGCTTTTCATGATGACCTCGAGGGCGTGTGATACGGGAGGCTTGTGTGTCATTTTAGGTCTCTGGCCTTGCAGCTGTTGTAGCTGTTGTAGCTGTTGGGTTTTTGTTTGTGGTCTTGCTCCATGGTCCTTTAGAACCCTTCAGCTAGAATCACAAGTTCAGTCAGGCTGGTGGCCTCTCCTCCTCTTTTCTGTCTCTATCAATCCACTCACCTCAGGAAATAATCCACTCACAAAGAGCCACGGGGGCAGGCTGAGAGACCTCATTTACTGTGCGGAACCCTGAATGCTCTAGAAAGAGGGTTTCAAAGTGGGTTTTAAAGTCAGCCACAGATTCATGTATTATTTTTGTTTGTTTGCATGTTTGTGTAATAGACTGATTGGTGCCGGCAAGGAAGTCTCTAGGAATAGCTTGTAAAAGTTCAGTTGCTGTTTTGAGAGCTTTTTCTGGTACCTGCGATGTTGAAAATCAAGGATCTTGAATATCATGCTTGGGGTTCTGTCTTCTTGCTTCCTGCATCTATTTTTGGGTTTCACCGGGTCCTAGTGATATGTGTACAAGCGATATGTGATAAAGATGTATTCGTCAGCCTGGGGTCATAGCCCCCCATAATGTCTCTAAATTCTTCAAAAAACTTTGGGGTTCCTCCCTAGGCTTAGGAAATTCTTTAACTCTGGCTATTAGTTTGGCCTTTGACCAAGGGATAAAGCATACTTTAGGTTTATCTGCAAACTTGGGTAGTTTTACATTTAAAAGTAACTATTTAATAGTTTCTTCAGAGTGGAAAGGCAGTTTAGGCAGAGAATTACTGAAAATGTGAGTATGAATTAAAAAAGGATGGAGGGGATCAGTGGGAGTCATGTCAGTCTTACCATCTTTTGTTTTAGGTATCTCATGTGTTTTAATTTTTCATTAACCTTTTGCAATGGGCCTTTTAATGAAGCTATTTTAGAAGCTTGCTTTTGAAATCTTCTGCACATTAATAAAATAGGTATTTATTCTGTTTGTTTAATTTGGAATCCTTTGCCTTTAAGTTCGCCTCTTGAAGGAATGATCTTGTCTAATTGGAACATTCCCCTAATGGCCATTGTAATTCTAGGTTGTTTTTAGTCAGATATTGCCATTTTGTTAGATAGCTGCAAGTTCTGGGACTATAGTATTTAGACATAAAATAAGCAGGTGTGCCAGAAGGCGGCATGCCCAATTCTTTGGATTTAAAGGATCCCATTTCTTGTAACTAGGCCTTTGGGTTTCTCAAAGCCAAACTAATACCTAAGAGGAACGTGCTGCAGAGTTGGAAATTGTCGGGCGTTTTACAGGGTAGCTTGTTGCCTGGAAATTTTCTTGAGTTTGGCAAGTGACCTACTCTCAGTCTAACTCATTCTGTGACCAACTTATCCTATCAGGAGCCTCCCTGAGGTAGTGAGTGCTCTAAGACTTAAAATGCTTGGCCCATGTCATTCAATTTTTGAGGCTTTTTAGCCTCCAAGATCCATGCTAGCAATAGCCTTTATTTACATAAAACAAGACAGACAAACATGTGCACCTTAATATACCAGCAGTAACCAAAAGATGGTATGAAGGACCGAGATGGCCAAGAGAAGACTGTGAGCATCACCAGAAATTCTCAGTGTGGGTGATTAAATCAGCAGACTCTAATAAGTGAGAACTAAGACAGGGACTGGGGAAAGGGATTCCAAACAGCTGGGGAACTAACTGTAGATGGAACCAAGGGCTAGAAGCTTTGTTCCAAATGGAATGTCTGCCAGCTCCAGTGGACCTGTTAAGCCCTGAACTGGAAAACCAACTAGACAGTGAGTTCAATAAAGAAAACAGAGCTCAAAACTGAGAGGGAAGTTACCCATGGTCTTAGGAAACAAGAAAGATGATGAATTACAGAGCGGCTTCACTAGTACCATGGCTACGTTTGTCCCCAAAGCCATAGGAAGTCTCCTTTGATCCCACTGCTGGGTGAAAGACTCAGATTCCCACCCCCAATTTCATCACAACACTTTGTTTTGATCTATTTTAAACATCGATTTCCATATAAGTTGTCATTTGACTGAGGGCACCTTGTTAAATAGGTGTGAATTCCATGGGACTAGGTTTTCCCCAGGGTTCTTTTGAGCTCTAAGATCCTATGATTCTGGAAAAGACAGTCATGCACAAAAAGAGACTTACTGAATATTTATGAGGGATCTTTTCTTTTTTTCTCATTCTCTTTGAAAGCAAATTCTAGCAACAAGAGATAAAAGATTCTTTTGGCATAAATACACATGATTAGACAAGAAGAAAATGCAGGGTTAAACACGGTATCAGATTTTCAGCTCAAATCATTTTAAAGCAGCACTTTCATAAGTGCAAAGATTTGTTTATCAGGCTTTCTGATATGCATACCACTCTACTCACTGGCAAATTTATGTTTTTTTTTTCACATTTGAGTAAAAGATATATAATAGTTTAATTAAATCTCCCCCTACTTACTCTATCATAGAACTTCCTAATCATACATTTCCCTCCCTTTTTTTTTTTTTTTGCTGTCTGTGAGCTGATACAAATGACAGATAAGAGAGATACTGCTTGGGTTGTGCAAATGCATGGATATAAATTAATCTTAAATTAATCTGGAAAACATTAAATTAAACTAATACTTAATGAAGTTTAGCTTTTGGGAAGTAAATTGCGATTTGCGCCAGTGTGTCACTGCAGGTGGCTGAGGTGGCCACTTCGCTGTATGGCAATGTCATAGGTAGGATTTCTGTTGGGTGTTTCTCATTTTCTAAGTTACGGAGGAAACCTTTTCTCCCCCCTGTGGCACATTAATCCTTGCCCTACTTCTATGCAAATCACTACTCTATCTAAATTTCATTCTTTCAGGTATTCATGGGTCAAACATTTGCTAAGTGCTAGGTGCTGGGAATGCTATGGTGAACATAATGGGTAGATACCTGCCTTCAAAGAACTTACAGTCCAGTGGAGAGTCACAAGGGCAAACACCCCTGTGACAAGGGAGTAGAGGACGCGAAAAGGGCTTGAATAAGGGGCCTCCAACTGAGTTTGAGATTTCATATCAATAACCATGAGGTGTCTGTCCGCCTGAGGTGGAGGTGTCCACAAATTATAATCTATACTGGCCGGCTATAATGGCTTGGTGTTTACATCTGTCAGGCTCAAGAGGGAGATATTATCTAGTTCTCACTTAAGAAAGAAGGTAGTGCCAAAGCAGAGGGGACTCCCACCTGAGATTTGTTTGGAATGCCAAGACTGTTGGAAGATATGAAAAGACTTGTGACTCATATAATCGAGGTCTCTGGGGAGAGCTGAGCAGAAGTGGCCCTACAGGGAGCAAGGAGAGAAACCAGGCCTCGGTTTCTGATTGTGGGTAGGTGTGGGGCCTGGGTGGAGGTTCCTGGCCACTTGTGTGGTTTGAATCTCTGGCAGGGACCAAAGAAGTTGCTTTGTTATCAGCTTGTCCAGATGTGGGCACAAGGGGCAGAGTGAAGGGAGAGTCTTAAAAGCTGTCAGCCACCAAAAACCAGAAGTGGACTCAGACTTCTCATTTTAGTCATCAACCTGCTTCTCTAGCGTGAATCCCCCAGAATTGATCCCCAGATGAAACAAAGCTTTTCTTTCCCTTGAATTCAAAGCAAACCACTCACAGGAGACCACTGCACAGACAGAGGACCCATATAAGACAGTGGACAATGTCCTCCCCGGCAGCACGATAGTAATGACAGATGCAGGGTTGGGTTTTCCGTTATTGTGAAACCACAGCACAGGAAGAACGAGTCTGTGAAGAACTTACATAATATAGTTTGCAGAGGTTGAAGGACAGAACAAGAGGAGGAGATCTCTGAGTTGACTTCAGGTGATATTTTTTTGTTTGTGTATTTATATAACTTTTAACGGTTGGATTTTTTTTAGGAGCTGGATAGCAGATAACTTGAAAGTGACTCTGATGATGCTTGGAGTATTTTGTGTTGCTGATTGAAGGAAAGTTCTTACAACATTAATTACAAAACAGTTAGTGATATTTAAAACATGTTGTGAAGATTGTTTTCAATCTAGGGATTCAACTTGGACGATTTGGTCTTATTTAAAACCATTTCTGCAAATTGGCTCATTTTTTCCTTCCTTCCTCCTTCCCTCCCCCCATCCATCCCTTCCTTCCTTCCTTCC
>PVJD01003859.1:53375-151839 GCA_004026545.1 Mormoops blainvillei | reverse complement strand
GAAGTCTATTTCCAGATTGGGGAAGTTCTCCTTCATTATTTTTTCAGGTAAGTTTTCAATGTCCTGCTCTTCCTCTTCTCCTTCTGGTTCCCCTATGATTTGGATGTTGGAGTTTTTGAAGTTGCCCTGGGGGTTCCTAAGCCTCTCCTTGTTTTTTTTGAATTCTTGTTTGTTCATTCTGTTCCGGTTAGATGTTTATTTCTTCCTTTTGTTTCAAATCATTGATTTGAGTCTCGGTTTTCTTCTGTTTACTGTTGGTTCCCTGTATATTTTGCTTTATTTCACTTTGTGTAACCTTCATTTCTTCTTTCATTTTGCGATCAAGCTCAGTCAATTCTGTGAACATCCTTATTACCAGTGTTTTGAAGTCTGCATCTGATAGGTTGGCTATCTCCTTGTTGCTTCATTCTTTTTGTAGAGTTTTGATCTGTTCTTTCATTTGGGCCATAGTTCTTTGTCTCAGCACACCTGTTGTGTTGTAAGGGGTGGAGCCTTAGGTGTTCGCAGGGGTGGGGCAACCCTCTTGGCTGCCCTGTGGTGTCGTCTGTGGGGGAGGGGCCAGAGAGGGAACAATGCCACTAGCTTGCTCCGCTCTAGCCCCACTTTCCAACCAACTCTCCTGTGAGACTGGGAGCTTCTCCCACCTTTGCAACCCCCACAGTATTTTACAGCTAGAGGATCTGAGTCTTTAGTTCCCCATCCGCCAGCCCCTCCTCACCTGCGCGGTCCACCCCCTTGCTTTGGGTCCTCTCTGACCTCCTGGCTGCCCGTCTTCACCCCTTCTACCAGTCTGGGTGGATGTTCCTTTAACTCCTTGGTTGTTGGAGTTCCATGCAGTTTGCTTTTCTGGCAGTTCTGGTTGTTTATTGTTTTTAAATTGGTTTTTATCCTTTTTTTAGTTGTATGAGGAAGTGGAGTGTTTCTACCTATGCCTCCATCTTGACCAGAACTCTGTTTTGTCTTTTTTTAAGATTTATCTATGCCAACATGTATATTCATCTCATGTATTTTAACTATATATAACTGCAAGTATAAGCTGTCAAATACTGGCAAATTTATATTGTTCAGTCCCATATATGATATGGCTATCCCACAGTGTAGATATGAGGAAAGGAGAGTTTTCTAGGTAAAACACCTAGATGTGGAACTGCTAGGTTATAGGTGCATTTTCAACATATTCAGATCAGCCACGCTGTTCTCGAGGTTGATAAACTAATTAGCCTCTCTTGAGTAGTCAAGCCTTTCTATTTTTTTTTACATCAAGCTCTTTAATTTTTGCCAAACTTAGGGGAGAAAAAATAATACCTTTAAAAAAAACCTTAAAGATCCAAAATTTCTAGTGAGTTTGAGAATCTTTGCAAAAATTTTGGCCATTCGGATTTCTTTTAATTCACTTTTCATTATCATGAAGTACAGTGGGTTTTTATTTCAATATTGTATCTATTTGGGAATGTGTTCTGTTTAGTTACTTTCCCCCATTGGACAAAAGTTCATTGCAATGCCATGAGATATACCATTTTATCGGTTTGCATAGTCCTTTTTTTGGAAATTTCTCACTAGAGCACCTGTTTTACTAAGGCAGACCATACCAATCTTATTCTGCATTTTTAGCCTCCCATCCATCGTAGTGACTATAGCATAGAAAGTTCTCAGGAAATATTAGTTGGATCAATAAACACATACAGCCTTATGTTTCTAACAGCTGCTTATTGAATAACCGAACTTCTAAGCATGGAGGGTACAGAACGCATATATCATAGTTTCTATGTCCAGCGACTCTCACAGACCTCAAGAAACAAAATGATTTTCAATATACTCATTGCAACATCTTCCTGCTCAAATTTTCTTTGAGCAAAGTCCAAGTGGTCTTGGATTTTGATTGACAATCACACTCGTAAAACACATGTCTTCATGCAGCACAAAGTTTACTCAGCTCTAAGAAAGATTATAGAACAGCAATAACAACGCAGCTGAGGTCTCATGACCCCCCGGCATGGTGTCTGATGTCCTGTACTTGGGGGGTGGGGGTCAGAGATACAGGCTAAGTGGAAACAGACAGTCTCTGTTCAGGAAAGCCACCGGCTCTAGGACTGCTTCGGCTTTTGTATTATGCTGGTCACATGCCATCCTCAAGTGAGCACGACCACCGCCATGTCTCCAATGGCAACTGAATCTTATCAATACTGATTATCCATTACTTGAAAAACAATGCCAATAATGAGGTGCAGGTGCTTAGTTTGGCGCATTATCCTCACTCAGATCCTGATTTATCTTGGATTAAGATACTTTGAATAAATACCATATTTTGCCATGTGTAACCCACGTTTTGTGCACATTATACATGGGATTATTAGGCCCATTATTATGCCCATAATATATAATCATTATGCCCATGTATGATGCACATCCTTATTTTTCCCTAAAAATTTGGGGAATTATACACGGCATTATACATGGCAAAATACAGGAGGCACCTGAATTCTGTGAGCTAGTATTACAAGGAAGAGTCAGTCAGAGGTTAACTGCCCACGTGTCCCTGAAGCTAGAAGAAAGGTCGCAGGCTCAGCTGATACCTCTTACTTCCGGCTTCTTCCCCACCCTTGTTAATAGTTTTGATACTTTTCCTCCATCATTTTCTTATAATTTTTAACACAGCAACTTCTACAATATTTGTTGCACAAAAATAAACATACTGAAACATCAAAACATCAACAATGACCGGGACCTCTATTATCCAATGAACAGTTGGTACGAAGAAAACCAAAAACCCACATTAACTTCGATTATATACCCCTTCATAACTTTCCAATATTTCTCTACCAATGATATTTTTTACCCCATTTAGCAATAATTATTTGTAGCTTTTTCACGGTTTTATCAGAGGCATTCACTCGCCTGTGCAACGTTTTCAGAGCTAGCTTTACACTTTGATTCAGTCCCATGATTCGATACACCGGACCCGCACTCCCCAATTTCCTCCCTGTATGTTGGGGCCAGTACTGAGTGAAGTACGAATGAGTGTTTTCTTCTGGGTCCTTACGGCACAGGTACAACTCAGTGCGTGGTGCAGGGCTTCTGGTTTCCCGCTCAGCATGTGGGGAGGCTGTCAGTTGCCACTCCAACCTAACCGTAGTAAAAGGATGAACAAACCAGAAAACCAGCAACTCTCCTCATATCTGTTAGAAAAAGGTAAGTCACAGGGCAAACCAGTGTCCTGAGAAGTGGACAGATGGGTAGACACTGAGAATCGCAATTTGCCGGGGTAGAAATTCATGTGCAACCCCCTCTGTGGAAACCAAGACCAGGGTAGGAACTATGATTGACAACTGCTGGAGGCTCAGGGCAGGCAGGGGGCAGTTTAAAACTCCAGAATGCCCACATTTTTGTGACTTTGCCTGCAGGAGCTCTACCAGTTTCTCCCAGTGAAGAGCAGAGAAAAATCCCCTCCAGGCTCTAGTAGGGGGAGAGCAAAGTACCCCTTTTGCAATATGCCAGAGCACTCTGTTCTGAGCAAGGCCTGCCCTCAGAAGAAACTGTTTTACTAGAACTTAACCTATTAGGGTTTTTATCACAGCCTAACCAACCTAGGGGGCAGGGAAATCACCAACTCCAGCTCCTGGACTGACAGGCTCGAGTAAAATTTGCAATCCTGGTGCACAGGCTCACTGAAGATCTGAGATGCAATCTCAGGGCTAGAAAAGCTTCCCTCTCCCCGCCACTCCATCACTAAAAGTTTGTTCACTGGAGTTTCTTTAATTGAGTATAGCATGCCTGGCTTCCAACAAATAATCACAAGTTAGGCTAATAGGCACAAACACAGTTTGAAGAGACAGAGCAAATATCACAAGAGTCAGCTCTGGCAGGATGTTGGAACTATCAGACTGCAAATCTAGAACAGCTATGATTAATATGCCCGGGGCTCTAATGGAAAAGTAGAAGATAGGCAAGGACAGATGGGAATGTAAGCAGAGAAATTGACATTCTAAGAAAGAACTAAGTATATTGTGCCTCCCCAAAAGTATTAAGTGCCCCCAGGAGATTATCCATGAAGCCTATTCTTCCTTCTAGTTGCTGTTCTGTCTGAATGTGGCCATGAGGTTTTGACAATCTCCTTTTTGCATGTCCTTGGGCAGATCACCAATGAGGGCAATAGTCACCATTTTGCATGGATAATCCCTCGACCTCCTGTATTGTGTAGCATCCCATACACATTCACACATAGTAAAGTTGTTTTTTTTTAAAGTACACAGGGCAGGTGATAATGACATGCTACTCTTCATAAATCAGGCGACATCCCGATTTATAGCAACATAATACAGGAGCTAGCAATTGCCAGGAACAATCCGTACCAGCTCAGCGCAGAGCTGGGAAAACCAACCAACCAAACAACCCCCCCACCAAAACATGCAATCCAATGGTAACTCCGGGTTATTATTACTCAGGTGGGCCTTCAGCAAGGATCATCATCATCTAGAAATGCTGGTTGATATCCTTCCTCCAAACCATCCAAAGAAAATTCTTGGGTAAATCTTGTAGTCAGCTACATACAAATAATATTCCAGCAGAAAACAAATTCAGGGGTTTCTTCAAGTAGTGGCCATGGGTTGGCACTACATCCGAAAGACGCAACTAAGAAAACTATTCTTCTGAAATGTTCTGAAATGATCTGAAATGTTCTCCTTCTTTAAGACGTCATCAACAATTTAAGCAATCACCTCCCTCCGGATTTCCTAGTTTTGTTTTGTTCATTTCATTCATTATGTGTCTTAATACAGCCTCAGCTCTCCTGGGTGGGATCTTCGATTCCGGCCCCTGCCCACTCATGGTCCCTCCCTGAGAGCTGCTTTTTGTCCAGATTCAGATTAAAGGAACGGGATGGGTTAACATCAATAACTAGACAACGGGGCAGCGCTTACAGTAAAACCACAGGAAATGAAGATATCACTCAGCCATTTTTGTTCCTCAAAGGATGTATGCATATTCAGAGAAATTGAACTTTGGGGCAAGTGCAACCCCAGCCACAGGCCACTGGGACCTGACAGGATGAAAGAATTTCCAAGGTGTGAAAGACTGTCATTGTGGCATCCTCCACCCCTCATTCCCACTTCCACACCCCAGGAAGCATGACAAATCTCCTCCCTTCACTGCTGCTCATTTCAGACATTGTATTCATTCATCCAGTCAAGCCAGCCAGTTCTCATGGCCTCATCGCCCCCACTTTTTATTAAAGATACTTTTAATGACCTTCCTCCCACTAGGGAAGTGATAAGGACTTGATTTCCTATAATAATTTGTCCTTTCTAAAATACTTTTTCTATTCCTATGTCATTGGATATTATAGTAAATTTACATGATGATAATGATGTTTTTGGAGTGTCACTAACAGGAGACCTAGATGTCTAATGGCAAAGGAAGAAAAATACTAGACTGCTAGGACAGAAAAGTACATGGATTAGGTAGATCTGCAAGGACTCTGATTCAACCCTGTGTCAGATGCTGCCTGTGACTGGTCCTGGGCAACATGTTTGGAGCTATCAGTGATCTGTAGCATATGGTTCCCTTTGCCAGACAGGGGTATGTGTGGAAAGGATCAAGCTGTGCACTAAGGCTGGCTTTTACCAGAACTAGGTCTGGGGGAAGGGTAGCTAAAGTCTTAGAGTTCCCAGATATCCACCTTGGTCTGCAGGCTTTTTGTCAGGCTTAATCACTGAAGTTGCCTCCTCTTATAATCTTTTGCAACCCAGCTTAAGCTGAAGTGAGTGGGGTAAGAGGGATTCTTGTGTATTGCTTCCCATCAGGCTGATGCCACATAGGGGGGAGTGCTGTGCCCGAGAAAGATGGCTCCTGAAGGATGGGGAATGACTCAGCACAGGGATCCTGGCAGCTGACCCTTCAGCTCTCTCCCTAGAGCCACCAACCCAAGACTCTCCTCATGCATCCCTAGTCCATTCTGCCTTCCCTATGCCAGAGACCAGGGTAAGTGGCTGCAAATGAATTTTTGTGCGTTGGCCCTTTAAGAGGCACTCTGCATCTCCAGCCATCTCTCCCTGGCAGACAGGGAGAGATGCTGCTTTTCACAGTCAGATGTTATCTGGGTTTCTTCTGGCTCTGGTGCTGTCGGCTGGGTAGCCCACGTTGGAGTTTAGATCCCACACTTCTCAGGGTCCCCCCAGCTGCTGAAATACCCCCCACCCCCCCGGCCAGGTGCTGAAATACCTGGTCCTTCAGCTGCCACCTGCAGGAGCCCAGCCAACCCTCTTGGGCCTCCACACTGCCTACCAGTGTCATTGTGGTTATGTGGTTTCTTCTGTGAGACCTTTGTTATAAGGCTTCTCCCCAGCTAGTGTTCAGTTGGTTATTCAGGATGATTTTTCTAGAATTTAGTTGTAATTCCAGTTTGGTCCTGGGAGGAGGTTAATGTAGCTTCCACCTACTCTGCCGCCATCTTGGATTCTCCTGAAGTTTTTTAAGTGAACATTAAATGCATAACTAAAAGAAGGTCATCTCTCTTTACAAAAAGGGGAAATACAGCTCATTAGGCCTATGTGATGTTTGGAAAGTGCATTTCAATCCAATTGCCCCCCTTCAGGCATACAATGTATTAACGGTGATCCATACATATCCTCACTGGGTAGAAATATTTCCACATCAAGGAGCTACAGCCATAGCAGTTACTAAAATACTTCTAGAGGGGATTTTTCCAGCTTGGAAAATCCCTATAGAGTCCCACTGGAATTGGGGAACTCATTTAGCTAGACAGATTTGTACCTGGTATGCAAAGCCTGGCTGATAGTTCAGCATTTTCATTGTGCCTATCATCCCAGTTGTCCAGTTTTATAGACCAAACTGGCAAGATCGGTAAAATCTAATTGGTGCAATTTGTTGCATCTTTTAATCTGCCTTGGCCTAAAGCCTTTCCCTTGGTATTGCTTAATTTAAGATCAATTCCTTTTGGTATACATGGGTTGGGGGAGCCCTCTCCAAGCAGGTGGTATCTGAGCTGAGACCTGGGATGTGAGAATAAGCCAGACTTTTCATTTTTGTTTTATTGTCTCTTTTTGTACTTTATAGATTGTCATTTCTAATAAAGTACACTCCAATCTTTAATATCCCACATTTAAAAACTAGCTTTCTGGGTACCCTTTTATTTTCCAGAATTAAACTGTCATGAGACCAAAACGTGAGAAAACCACTGTAGTTCATCCCCAGCCAGCGCTGGTCCACTTTCTGCTCTGACCTCATAAGGCGCCATTGTGACGGATCAGCGATGGCTCGGATGTAAGCCCCTGGCTGGGCGGGGGTCTTTGTCCGTGAGAGCCCAGGGAGCTGATTGCGGTGACCTGTGGATTTGGATGACTTTGCATGCCTCCTCCTTTTTTTG
The DNA here is from genome assembly GCA_004026545.1 of Mormoops blainvillei. Lineage (NCBI taxonomy): Eukaryota > Metazoa > Chordata > Mammalia > Chiroptera > Mormoopidae > Mormoops > Mormoops blainvillei. The sequence continues at coordinate 144,458 of PVJD01003859.1, read as the reverse complement.
TTTCTTTTTCATCTTTTAATTTTGTTCTTTTTTTTTCCATTTTGGGTTTATTTTGTTGTTTTTATTTTCTTTTTGTTTTTCTTTTTTATTTTTTTAATTTTCTTCTAAATTTTTGTATTTTTAAATTTTTTGGCTTTTTTCCATTTTTGGTTTTCTTTTCTCATTTCATTTTACTTTTTTACATTTTTAATATTTAAATATATATTTATTTTATATTTATTTATATTTACTTTATTTTAAAAATATATTTTCAGTTTTCTTTTTTCATTTTATATTACTTTTTAATAATATGTTAATATATAATAATTACTGATTGGTTCTTAAAAGGAAAGCATTTATTTGATTAAAACCATCTTTCTACTCAGTGTGCTCTTAGGGAAATAGCTTGCCACCGAAATTTTAGAAAACACAGTAGCAAATCAGTCAAAATAGTTCTCTTAAGTTAGAACAGTGATTTATTAAAAGCAACCTCTTTTCTCTTTTTTTTTTTCTTAAGACTCAAACTTCGCCCACCTTGGAGAGAATATAAGTAACATGTTAGTTGGCAGAAAGTTAACAGACTCCTCTTAGGTACTTAAACTGGTCAGCTTTCTTTAAAACACTCACAGCTGTTGTTTTGGTTATAATTGAGGGCTTTGATTTCTGAAATCTGGATAGAGAATCCAACATTGTCTTTGATTTTAATTTTGTTTCACTACAGCTCATCCATGCCTCATTGTGTAATTAGTGCCTCTCTTACTTCAATAAAAATCAAGTAGTGAGTAGGTTAAAAAAAGTAATGCACACCAAATTTAATACATTATTGTTTCTTTTATTTAAATTTAAATTTTTCTACTGCTTTTGTGTATGTGTTAGTGTGCATTTCTTAATTTACTGTTGTAATTACACTTGACCTTCCTCCTTTTGCCTTTGAGCCTTTGTACTAGCATTAGCGTTTGTTGATCCACTCCTCTTATTATGTGTTTGCCTTTGTCTGTGAGAAATCTGTTCTTTGTGTTATTTTCTTATTCATATTTTTATCTTTTTCTTCCTTTTCGTAAAGAAGTCCCTCTAACATTTCTTGTAATACTGATTATGTGTTGATGAACTCCTTCAGCTTTTTCTTGTTTGGGAAGCATGATTTCTTACAACATATCACTGATGAACAAAAAGACTGACTTTGTTGTTTATTACTGTCTAACATGGCCAATGTAGATTCCAAATCTTAGCGAGGATGTATTTTCTAGTACTTTTGTACAGAACTGATTAAGGAGGGACCTTTAGATATATTTAATTTTTATAAAATACCAGACTTGATTTCAGGTGATTCACAGGAAGGTTTTTAAGGTAATTAAATTTAAAACACTTCTTGAGCATGAAATGTCTATTATATAATATGATGGAGTCTGAGATACAAAGATGAATAAGGCAGCTTGTACCCCCAAGGGGTCAAATTCACTACTTTCCATAAGAAAATTTTTAAGAAAAGCACACTGTAAATAAAGACACTCATCATGTACCAAATGTCCCAAACCTACTACCCATCTTCCATCCCACACATATTATAAATTCCACTCACATTTTTTGTAATAATCGTTTTCTCATCAAATCTCCTGTTGACCTAATCTTTAAGGCTTAGAGTAGATGAGTTTGCACACTGTTGTAACTGTGCATTTTTATCTATGTACTTAAATATGTGTATGTAAGAATAGGGAATTATAAATATGCAGGTAGTTTAAAAATTTTAAAACACCAACGTGTTTCCTTGATTACTAAAGTTACAAAAATTATCATATTCATTAGTGTTAGTATCAACACTGCTAGAAATAAGGATAGAGTTAGATAAGGGAGAGGCTGGATATTATCTCTCTCTTATATCTTACATGCACTCTTTATCTTACATATAGCAATGCAAGTGAGCACACACACTTGCACACACAGAGACACACACAAATAACCACCTTGTAAATGTCCTCACTTCACATACACTACAGTTTTCTTAACTGGCCACTGGAATTAACTGAATGCTCTGTATTGTAAAGCTGTTTGTGTCAAGTGCTATGGGTCACTTTAAATTTTCTCAGTGGATCTTCTGAAAAAAGACTGGCACAGGTATAGGAATAAAAAGGAGGAAAACACAAGGCATGTTTCAATGATAATGAGTAAATTAACTAATTTAGAAAGACAGGTATTTATGAGTAGGGAAAAAGGATGAGAATATTGGAAAGCAGGATATAGGTTGAAAGTGAGGAGACCTGACTGCTAGATGAACGTTTTGGGATTTATTCTTCACATGACAAATCATTAAGAGTTTCAAGCAAGGGCACACTATAGACAACCTCAGGCAATTGGGGATAACGTTAAAATCCCCATCTATCTCAAGTACAAGCTTCTCTGAAGCATGAAGTGGTTCTTTTGAGTAATACAATCTTGAAAACTTTCTTCTGTGTGGGGAAAATATTTAGGAGCATAGTGGAGAAAGAAGGACAAGGAAGCAGATCTATAGGTACCTGGATGTTTGATCCATTTCTGAAAGTAACTGATGATCTTGGGTAAGGCACTCAGATCCTGGAAGGTTTTCTTCAGCTTTAATCGTTCAATGAGTCTATTTTTCACCATTGAGTATGTTGGTTGTGGGTTTGTCATACCTGTTCTTTATTATGTTGAGGTGTTTTCCTTTTATACTCAAGCCATTGAGGGTTTTTATCAGGAAAAGAATGCTATCTTTTGTCAAATGCTTTTTTTGTATCTATTGAGATGATCATGTGATTTTATCTTTCATATTAATGTGGTATATCACATTTATTGATTGGCGTATGTTGAACCATCCTTGTATCTCAGGGATAAATCCCACTTGGTCATGGTGCATAATCCTTTTAATGTGTTCTTGAATTGAGTTTGCTAATATTTTGTTGAGAAATTTTGCATCTATATTTATTAGTGTATTAGTGTATTGATCTACAGTTTTCTTCTAGGGTTCTTATCTGTTTTTGGTATCAGGGTAATGCTAGTTTTATAGAATGTTCAAAAATGTCACCTCTTCTTTAATTTTTGGAAGAATTTAAGAAGGATTGACATTAATTTCTTTAAATGTTTGGTAGAAGTTGCCAGTGAAACTGTTGGATCCTGGGGTTTTCTGTGTTGGGAGGTTTTTAATTAGTGATTCAACCTCCTTACTCATTGCTCTGTTTAGATTTTCTATTTCTTCCTGATTCAGTATTAGTAGGTTGTGTGTTTCTAGGAATTTATCTGTTCTTCTAGTTGCCTAATTTATTGGTATATCATTATACATAGTTAGCCTCCTAGGATGTTATGTATTTCCATAGTGTCTGTTGTAATGTCTTCTTTTCATTTCTCATTTTAATTATCTGATTCTTCTGTTTTTTTCCTCAGTCTAGTTAAAGTTTGTCAATTTTATTTATCTTTTTAGAAAACCAGTTCTTAGGGCTTTTTTAATCCTTTCTGTTGCTTTTCTTGTCTCTATTTCATTTATTTGCACTCTGAAATTTATTTTTTCTTTCCTTCTGCTGATGCTGGGTTTAATTTGTTCTTTTTCTAATTCCTTGTGTATAAATTTAGGTCATTTGAGATTTTTATAATTTCTTAGTATGTGCATTTATTGCTATAAACTTTCCTCTCAGAATTGCTTTTATAGCATCCCACAAGTTTTGGTATATTGTGTTTCCATTTTCATTTGTTTTGAGATTTAAAAAATTTTCTTTTAAATTTCTTCTTTGAACCATTGGTTGTTCAAAGATGTCTTGCTTAGTCTCCACATATTTGTAGATTTTCCAGTTTCCCTCTTGTTGATTTGTATTTTCATTGTGGTCAGAAAAGATAGTTGGTATAATTTCAGTCTCCCTAAATTTACTAAGGCTTGTTTTGTGTCCTGTCGTATGATCTATGCTAGAAAATGTTCCTTGTGCCCTTGAGAAGAATGTATATCCTGCTGTTGTTGGATGAAATGTTTCTATATATGTCTGTTAAGTCCATTTGGTCTCACATATGGCTCAGTTCCAACATTTCCTTGTTGATTTTCTGCCTCTGAGATCAGGAACAAGACAAGGGTGCTCATTCTCATCATTCTTATTCAATACAACTCTAGGAGCCCTAACTGGAGCAATCAGGTGGGGCATCCAAATTAGAAAGAAAGAAGTAAAATTGTCATTGTTTGCAGATGGTATGATTTTGATCTGTTTGGGCAATAAGGTAAATAGTGACCCAATTTTGTTAGTAGCTTTCTGGTCTGCCAGTCTCCATATATTAGCATTTGTCTCTCCACTTGATTATAAGAAGAACTCTACAACGTGCAGGATAGCATCTCCTTTAGAAGGAAAGGACTTCAGGGTGTTCTCTTGGCCTCACTCTGGTCTTTTTTTCTTTCTCAGAAGCAGTTCTCCAGGAACTTCTCTCTACATTTCACTGATGAAGATGGGTTTCAGGTCCACCATAATTGTCCTGGACCCTGGGGCCAAGCACATTAGTGTTCAAACAGAAGCCAGTTAGAAAGAAGAGAGAATGGCTGCGAGGCAGGCCAAAAGAGTTTGGCTGTTTCACAATTAGTGAATATAATTTTATCCAGATCAACAAAACTATTAAATCTCCTATGTTCCAGTTGCTAGGATATTAAAATGAGACAAGCCATAGTTCCTGTGCTTAAGCATCTCACAGCATTTGGGTGTCTTTACAAAGATAAACAATTAGAGGCTATTGTGATAAATCTTTTAAAAAGTGATAATGGTGGGTGAACGAAAGCGAGGACACAGGAACACACACTATCAAGGGGAAGGGAAACGAACTACCATTTACTGACTTATGTGTGCTAAACTTCATAAATGTACATTCAATAAATTTTTTGAGTGAAAAATAATTGTAACATAGAGATGCCATCTGGACTTAATAAATCCAGGTGTGTAGAACTCATGACTCTAGACCCAAGGTCAGTATATCTTTCATCAGGTATCAATTTATATGTTTAAAAAATCACATTATAAAATCCAATCTAGCTCACTAACCATATATCTGTCTTCCCCTTTAAAAAAGTGGACATTCTACTTTATATATAAACATTTTTAACATAACTAATCTCTTGGTTCAGATCAAATTGAGTTTATCTGATTGGATTTTGGTTACATCCAATAAATACACCAAACAAACCTAACACTATTGCTCTTAATTTTCCATTGGGGCAATGAAAGGAGGCTGTGCTTTTCAGAGATGAGACTCCATTCACATAGAGGAGGAAAAAAATGATAGTCATAAAATAAAACAATACCGAGGTTTTATGCAGTTTACCTTTAAAAAGTCCTGTTGAGAAAATATTTTTTAAAAAGTGAAGAAGTTGTGATCTTAATTGGAGGACCTGTTCTGTAATGCCAACTGCATCAACACAGTGCATTTATTCTTCGTGTATAATATTCACCAGACTTTCTAAGTCCCACAGAAAAGTTCTGAAGCAAGAGAAAAGGTCCACTCCTAATTAGAAGCTGGTTGATCAGAGGAATTTATTAAGGGGGATTAACCATCCATTCAGAAACCAAATTCTTTTTCCTTCTTAGCTTCAAAAGGAGCTCCAAGAAATAAGACACATGGAAGGAAGGGAAGGGAAAGGGAATCCAGCCGCATTTCTTATCTTTCTGAAGGCACAGAAGGGTTCCATGATGCCTCAGGCAAGGGATTAGAATGGCTGAGGTGCAAACGTGATATTACGCTTGTAGCTCATCTGAAAAGTTTACATTAAAACGCTGTTTTGGAGCAAAACAAAAACGGCAAACACTTTTACTGCTTTTTCCAAATCATTGACTTAATGTATGTGTTCTCCTTCTGGTTCCGGAATTCTCAGAATACATGTGTTGTCACTGTACGAGTTGTGCTGCTGTGTTAATGAAATGGTACTAACCTGGAAGATGGCACCTACTAATATTATTTTATATTTGACATTTTAGAGTAGGTGTTTTAACCACGATAAAATTTATTGCCTTTGTTAAGATAGCTTATTTTTCAAGATTAAAATAGTTTTTTATAATAAGAAAGTTGCATATAACTAACAAAAACAATAAATAGTTCTTGAAAGGACTGATTTTAAGCCTTGTCATGGCGTATTCATTACAAGAATGTCTACTTCATAGAAGAAATAATAACCCCAGTTACTTTGGAATCAAAACAAAGATAACCTTAGAGCTGCTGTGATTATTTATCTTCCTATTACACAAGGAAAAATAATCAATAATGTCTGAATTTGAGACCAAGAGAAAATATTCTATTCTTTGTGATGTTTGCAAAAGATCTCAGATTTTCTTTTGAAGAGAGGCAATCCATAAATTTTAGACTTCTGGCGGGTGATAGAGAATGTACTTCGAATTAATTTTTCACTTGCGAAGAATTGTTCCCCTTGAAGATATTCTTATATTGAATGTCATAAATAATCGTTACTGTAAACACCTGCAGTATTTTCAAGCCACTGTGTGAGTACAGAATAGTAAATTTACTTTCATAATAACATTGGTTTGAGATTAAACCCTTCTAAACTTGCTTGTGGCTGAAAGAAATAAACATAACTTTAAAATCATCAAAGAAAACGATATACTTTAGAAAAAAGAATACCATTTTCCCACTTAATATGACAGATGGTTTTTATTCTTTTAAAAAGTACATGGAAGTAAGTGGAAGAACATCTTAACACTCTGAGCATGTGTTGTACAAATATGACACATCTAGCCTACTCTCGGACCACTTACCAAAGATACGTTCTCTTCTCTAACCCTCCAGGCCTTCCAGTAGAAGCATGCTATCAGAGGTTCAGGAACTCTCTATTTTCATCTGACATGTCTTATAAATCTTTTCATGGCTGAAGCATTTATTTTAATGACTACTAAGTATAAAATGGCTTAGAGGTACTATGATTTATCCAACTAGTTCTGTTTCCAGGCCTCTTCTTTTACAGAAGTGCTGCAAATCGCCTTGGTGAATTGTTCGACTACTTGTATGGAAAACTCCTAGAAATAAAATTTCTGGGGGGCTGAAACAAGAGCAAGCCCCTTTGCTTACATTATTTGTAGCAAGTTGGTCCTTTGTCTTTTGCAATTTTTTTCTGGTCCATTTTTCTAAATGTGTCAGTAATAAAATTTCAACTTTTGTGCGATGAAAGGCAGCATGGGCATGGCTTCTAGGTTGCCATGAAACTTGTGAAGGTTGTACTTTGCTTTTAGATTTATAAGACATTACCTGTTCTTTTAGTAATTATACAGTTCATTGCTTTGTAAATGGATACTAAGAAAGGTAAGGGTTTGGAACCCTGTAAAATGAGCGTTGACAAGATCTCAGACAGCCGAGCTCTGGACGCAGGCGTGCTTGAATTCAGCTTTCTCGAACTAGCCCAGTAATGTCCTCAGGAAAGAAGTATCATAGATTCAAATTGCTTTAACTAAGGTTTCTGCTGAGGCTATTATTGTTTTAATTGCCTTCGACATTGACTTAATAATGCCCTATCTGAGAAGTCAGTAACCACATTCCTAAATATATGAAATCTATCAAAAGCTTTATACGCAACTGCAGTTTCTGTCTTTTCATGAGATAAAACTGTTAATGTAATGACAAATCATTACTGGCTACTTACGATGCACCAGGTACTTGGTGAAAATGAAAAGAGAGAAACGTAGCAAAACAGGCAGAATACCTGCCTTCCTGGGATTGATTGTTCATCAGTTTATTCAAAAGTATTGTCTTTCTTTTGACATTTCCCTCTTAAAAACATGGCCCGAATTTTCAAATGGAAAACTGAGTAATTGCTTCAAAAGCGATATAAATAGCAGTAAAATACTAGCGACCGTCCAACCATTGATGGGTGAGCGTGAGTGTCTTTGCCCGTTGCCTTTGATATTGCCCGCACCTACCTGGTCAGGACTGGGCTCCTATGTTACAGATGTTATCCTTAGAGAGGCAATATTCTACCTAAGGATCCAAAACTAATCCACGATGAGATGTAAATGAGCCCTAAGCCAACACAATTAAATCTTGCATGTTGTCGACAACAGACCACAATTCTTTATTTGGGAGTTGTGTAATTTTAATGTTGGTTTGCTTGGTTTTTGTTCTTTTTTAAAAATTTTTTTATTTGTTTATTTTCTTTGTTTAAGGTTGATTTTAAAAGTTGGTTTGCCTAATTTACATCTCCGTTTTGTTTAGCTGGGTACCCTTGGGCAAAATACTTAATCTTTCTAGGTTGATCTTTTATAAAATAGGAATTAGAGTTCGAACTTCACAGGCTTGTTGGCAAGATTATACCATTTTAGGATTTTAAGTGACCTCGCATATGATATACAACCTAGAAACTAGACAAAGGTTTTGCATATTTTAAATCTTTGTGAGAATTAGAAAAGTATAAGGTATCAAGTATGTTTATAAATATTTGTGAATATTTCTGGGAATGGTTGTGTATTTTATTTATCATTTGTGCAATGAATATCTTTGTTATACTGTAGTAAAGTTTATACAAAAGTTTGAAATGTAGTTTTATAAATGTAGGTTTTTATAACACACTAATTTTCAATAGATTGTTTATTATTGGAAATTTTTAATAGTTTTGATGATATTCTCTGAATTGGATGGCTAGAACAATGGTTTACTTTCCTCTGGGAAAATGTAAGGAAATACTCTCTATTTGAGCTAAACATTTTTTATTTTTATTGACATAACATATAATTTTAAAGCTTCAGTATTTCCAGATATATACTGTTCAATGCTTCACTTTTTCTTTGGTCAGTTTTTTCACTTCCCAAAACCTCAGTTTCTTTTCTGTAAAAGGGAAATAACACTTACTAGATAGCCCGCCATAAAACTTATATGAAATATCTATTTTTATATATGTAACACAATGCCTTATACTTACAGGCCAAGAAATGGAAGTGCCCATTCTCTTTAAAATGAGAAGTCATATGTACTAAATCTAAAAATGGAAAAATGGTGGGGACAAAGTCATAAACATTAACTGTTTATTCTGAACAGAGCCAATGGGCTAGGTTTCAATATTTAAATTCCTTAGATTTGTAAAGTAAAGTTACCTAAGCCACTGCTCCTGAAACTTTTTCCTCTGAAGTACTGTTTACAAAAGATAAAAATTGATGAAAGTTCCTGACGACTGAGAGAATATATTAAAATGATCAAGTTTTGATTTAAAAATTCCTGCTAAGTCCTTAATAAGAAAGGGATGCAATAAAAGGTGGCGATAGAGCCATAGGCTTTGGAGCAGAGCATGTAAGAATTAAAATCTAGGACATATTATGTATTTGTGATCTTACACAAATTCATTGCCCCGATCCATCATGTAAAACTGACATTAGAGTGATAAATCTGGTTTATCTTGGCATATTGCTAAGGGACGGTGGCAATATTTTCATAAATTTTTTTCAGGGGAGAGCGCAAACAAATTCTCATCGAGTTCCCCACATTTGGGGAAATCACGGGGGTCAGCACATGGGGTGTGTAGTGGATGAGACTTGCCCTGGGAAAACCGCCTTCACAATCATGGTCTCTCCCCTGTCAGAAAGGTATTCATAAAAATTTTAACATCTTTTTTTTTTTAGAAGAGGGGAAAGGAAGGAGAAAGAGAGGGTGAGAAATACTGATGTGTGAGAGAAACATCCATTGGTTGCCTTTCACATGCCCCCAGCTGGGGACCAGGCAGGCCTGCAGCCCAGGTGTGTGCCCTGACAGGGAACCTAACCAGTGACCCTTTGGTTCGCAGGCCAGTGCTCAACCTACTGAGCCACACCAGCCATATTAAAACTTTTAATATCTTGATCTTAAGATTTTTCTCTAGATGCATTGGAAATGAGATTTGAAATAGAGATAAATGGTTCTACAATTGTCATATTTAAACATCTTAAAACTTAAACAATAGTTTTTTTTAGATTAGTTTACGACCTACAGAACTGATTTCACTGATGTAACGCATGAATAAACAACATTTATTTCTGTCTTGTGTGAAATGACAAGACCACGTTCCAGACTGTAGGAGGTAGGAAAACGATATACAGTCATACCTTGGTAGTTGTCGGCTTCAGAACTCATCAAACCATGTACTTGGTACATTTTGATGAGAAAAAAAAAGTTTCAGCTTTCGGCGATTCTCACTAAAACTTCTAGAAGTGATGATGGGGCCCCACAAGAGAAAATGCTTCATGGTTTGGTACTGATCGGTTTTGGTGTGCCGCACGAATTCTGGAATGAGTTAACGACCGGCACCAGGGAGCTCCTATATAAGGCAGTACTTGAAGTTCTATCTCAGCCATTTGATGTTGACATCATTTCTGTCTTTTGAATTTTGCCTATCAACATGTATGCACATGTTAAGCATATAACAGGGAAAAGCTGCTGCTGAAAGCTATTTTGAAAGCATTTAGATGCTTTCATGACGTCTTGTAATTACTGGATAAATCTTAGCAAAAAATAAATGTATGAAAACTTTTGAGGAGATTATATAAAGTTTTCTCCTTTAATCTTTTTAGGTGATAAATTACATTAGATGTCCTTATATCCCTTGAATAAATGCTGCTAGGACATAATGTGGTTTTAAAAATAACCTTCAGAAGTCTATTGGTAATATTATAAGTCTATTGGTAATATTATAAGTCTAATTTATACCTGAATTAAGAAATAACTCTGAGCTGGACTTCTGCCAAGGTGGAGGCATAGGTAGATACACTTTGCTTCCTTGCACAACCAAAAGAAGGACAACAACAAATTTAAAAACAAAAAACAACTGAAACTGCCAGAAAATGGAACTGTATGAAAGTCTGACAACCAAGAGCTAAGAAACATTCATCCAGACTGGTGGGGGGCGGTGGAGATGGGCAGCCAGGATGGAGGGGATCCGTGGCAAGGTCACGGCCGGTGGACGGGTAGTGTCACATTCAGGTGCAGATAAGCTGGGAGGAACAACGGGGGAGTGAGAGAGACCGTGCAACCAGGGTTCCAGTATGGGAAAGGAAAGCCTCAAAACCTCTGGCAGTAAAAGCCTGTGGGGGTTGTGGTGGTGGGAGAAACTCCCAGCCTCACAGGAGAGAGTCCATTGGAGAGACCCGCAGGATCCTAGAATGCACACAAACCCACCTGTCTGGGAATCAGCACCTGAAAGGGCACAAAGTGGGGCGAGAGCCGACTAAGCAGCATCGTTCCCTCTCTGACCCCTCCCCCACACACCGTGCACAAGGCAGCAACGTGGGTTGCCCCATCCTGGCAAATACCTAAGGCTCCACACCTTACAATGTCACAGGTGTGCCAAGACAGAGAAATATGGCCCAAATGAAAGAACAGATCAAAACTGCACAGAAAGAACTAAATGATGAGGAAATAGCTAACCTATCAGATACAGACTTCAAAACACTAGTAATCAGGATGCTCACAGAATTAATTGAGTTCAGTCACAAAGTGAAGGAAGAAATAAAGTCTACACAAAGTGAGATAAAGCAAAATGTACAGGGAGCCAAGGAAACCAGGACTCAAATCGACAATTTGGAGCAGAGGGAAGAAATAAACATCCAATCAGAACAGAATGAAGAAAAAAGAATTCGAAAAATGAGGAGAGGCTGAGGAACCTCTGGGACAACTTTTAGTGTTCCAACATCTGACTCATAGGGGCGCCAGAAGGAGAAGAGGAAGAGCAAGGTATTGAAAACTTATTTGAACAAATAACGAAGGAGAACTTCCCCAATCTGGTGAAGGAAATAGACTTCCAGGAAGCCCATAAAGCTCAGAGAGTCCCAGAGAAATTGGACCCAAGGAGGAAAAAACCAAGACACATCATAATTAAGTTACCCAAGATTAAAGATAAGGAGAGAATCTTAAAAGCGGCAAGAGGGAAGGAGAGAGTTACCTACAAAGGAGTTCCCATAGGACTATCAGCTGATTTCTCAAAGGAAACCTTATAGGCAAGTAGGGGCTGGAAAGAAGTATTCACAGTCATGAAAGTCAAGGACCTACATCCAAGATTACTCTATCCGGCACAGCCATCATTTAGAATGGAAGAGCAGATAAAGTGCTTCCCAGATAAGGTAAAGTTAAAGGAGTTCATCATCACCAAGCCCTTCTTATATGAAATGTTAAAGGGACTAATCTAAGGAAAAGAAGATCGAGAACTATGAACAGTACAATGACAAGCAAACTTACAACTATCAACAACTGAACCTAAAAACCAAAAACAAAAACAAACTAAGCAAACAGCTAGAACAGGAACAGGATCCCAGAAATGGAGATCACATGGAGGGTTATCAGTGGGGAGGGGAGGGAGGAGAATGGGGGAAAAGGTACAGGGAATAAGAAGCATAATTTGTAGGCACAAAACAGACAGGGGCAGGTTAAAAATAGTATAGGAAATGGAGAAGCCAAAGAACTTGTATGTACGACCCATGGACCTGAACTAAGTGGGGTGGGGGGTACTGGGGGGGTGCAGGGTGGGGGTGGATAAAGGGGAGAAAAAACTGGGACAACCGTAATAGCATAATCAATAAAATACACTTAAAAAATAATAATATTGTATGTCAGCTATAATTGAAAAAATAAATAAATAAGGAAGACAAAGAAAGCTCTAAAACTTACCTTCCAAAAAAGAACCACGAAGTGTCAAGAACAGGAAAACCTATGATTTATCACCTTACTTGAAGCATGAGATGACTCAGGGACACCTGCCTCTTACCTATAATTTACCATAAGTCATTGAGAGCTTTCTGAGGCAGATAACCAGAAGACAATTTTGGAGAATCTAGTTTTCACCACCTTTTTTGGACATTGGGTTCCCATCTTCTCTGAAACAATGTTCTCTCTTTATGTTCCCGACGTGGGGCTGCGTTTTGCAAACCGAAGGGACCTCTACCAGCTCCTTACTCCAGGGGCGCCCGGCTTCACGGACCTTTGTCTCCGTGCTTTCATAAGCCACACGGTCAGGCTAATAGATAGTTACAGTCACAGATCATAACTTGTGTTGTGCATCTCTTGTAATGCGTCTCTTGACCCATTAACAAAGGCTAACCTATCTTTCTTCGGAGTTATAGAACCTGCTGGAAAACACATGGAGGCCTCTGCTAGCATAACTTTCTGGTCTTTCATGACTCTAGTGATCTCCTGACTGAAAAAACTTTGTAACTTACTGAAAAATACTTATTTTGCCACAAGCTGCTCACGTTTCGTGAATATTGTTACATCCTCCTTTGTAAGTTGCTATTTATCACTTAGCACATACACATCACCTCTCTCCTTCTCTTATCAAAAGAAGGAGAAGCAAGTTACTGTTGGGCATCTGTCTCCGAATTGCCCATGCCCCTTGCACACTTACTAGGGAAACCTCGGGAAAACCTGGGCTTGACCCTCCTTATTGATGGACTGTATAACCAATGGCAGAAACGAGAAACCTGGTCTGGCTCTTACAGATCTCCCTTCATCCTCGGAATATAATCTCATCATGAGGGGGAAGTTAGTTCAAGTGACAAAACCGATTGCCTTCACCACAAGGTTCCAATTGACCAGAGAAGAAAGTTGATTTGCAACCAAACTGTAGGTATGTGTCTTGTGTCCATGACATTGAGATGCTTTGGAAATAGCGAGCCTCCCCTGTCAAGTGCTGGAAAGATAACTTAATGCTGCAAAGAAGGCTCCTGTTGCAACGGTACTTTCTAGTCATTGAAAACTGGCTGATCTCAAGACTAAGGGAAATACCCTGGCTCAACATTACACTCTCCAGGCTGTCCTTGCAAAGGGAATTGTGACATTCCCCCCAAACACAGTCTTCGGGGAGTTCAAAGAAAGCATTATAAAATGCACAGCTCTGCCTCAACATCAGATAAAAATATTGTAAATGATCTGGATATAAACTACATTAAAAGAGCCTCCAGCCTCCTTAGGACAGAAATCTGACTGTGGCTGAGGAAGTCACCCGGAACCTCGCTGAGATCCTATGTGAGTTACTTGGACCGCAGCAGGGACAAACTGGCTATTGTTCTAAAGCAACACTGGCAGGTAGGTTTTAAACAAATACAACCACGGAGCCTGTCTTTTGTGCCGGCCTCACCTGCCAACGGCACAGTTCCAGCGGAGTTGTCAGGGTGGGGAATTGGCAAAAGTCTAAACTGGAGGACCCATGTCAATACCTCGATGAATCCTGTGCTCGTGCCCACGTGCAACAGAATATGAATGTTCTCTGGTTGTCGTCTGCTTATTGTCAGGATGGGTCAAGTCCTTCCCTCTTGAAGAGCTACATCTCTGGAAATGGCAAAAATGCTACTCAAATTTATGGCTTCTGCTTGGGAAATTTTAACCCTCTTTAGAGTTACTGTCATTAATCAACTCTACAAAGTACTACCACTTACTCAAATACTCCACTGTCTATGCCAGGGGTTGACAAAACAATGACCTAAGGAACAAATCTAGTCTGCCAGCCTAGATAAAGTTTTTTGTAGATAAAGTTTTATTAGAACAAATTCATTTCATATTGTTTGTGGCCACATTTATGCTACAGCAGCAGGTTTGAGCAATTACAAGAGAGACCGCAGGGCCCACAAACCTAAATTATTTATTATCTGATTCTTTACAGAAAATGTTTGCTGATTCCAGGTCTATACCATCCTCAATCGTCAGGCAAATGGAAGGAACAGTCATGTGAAACTGAGCCAAACTTCCCCAAAACAACTCTACAGGCCCGATGGATTGTCCACAGCTATAGTTACAAAGAGATCAGGTCATTTGGCAGTTACTTGGCTCTCTGTAAGTTAGAAAAGGTCAACTGGTAAATCCAATAATACCACTTACAATTTTTGCTGCACTTTGCTGTGAGAAGACATGGTCAAATAGTGCAAGAAACATACAAAACATACAGTCTTATCAAAATATATGGACTTTTCCTCAATATCAAACAAATCAACCTTTGCATGAAGTAAAACCTGGAAATTTGGTTTTCTGGAATATATATCAAGATAAAAATAACCCTTGAACCCTTTGAACAGAACCTTATCAGGTACCCTGAACAGCTGTTACAGGGGTGAATCTTCAAGACTTTGGTTTGCAGATCAGTAAATTCCAATTAAAGAGACAAATATCATCCTTGGATCATTAGAAGGCCAAGGAGAGAGCTCAGCCTTAGACAGAGAATGAAATAATGCTTTATACTGTGAAAAGATCACGCCTGCTGTTGGCTGGGAAATAACTTGAAGGGAGGGAAACGTAGAAAAAGGAAAATTGTTAAATCAGTACCACAGCTGTGTAGGTGACGGATAATCGTGCCTTGAATTAGTCACTTTCTATTGCATCGAGGATAGGAGGGAGTGTAGACTCACAGATGGAACTGGACAATTTTCAAGCAAAGTATGCTGGGAAGGAAAACTGGAAAAACAAATGATCATTAGAGGAACTACATCCTGAATCAAAACCAAAAGTTTTTTCCAGTCCTTCTGCTCCAGGCCCCAAAGTCACAAAGCCCAGACATTTGAAAGGACCAGTTCTACCAAATTATTGAAGAAAAATTAACCTCTATTGTCTACAAACTACTGGGAAGAAATACAAAGGAGAGAGAGCTAACAACTTCATTTTTTAAAGGTTCTATGACATTGTCGTGAACACTGAACAAAGACCGTTCAACGAAAGAAATAGCTCAGTGTTCTTGCTTTTTTTAAAGTATATTTTATTGATTATGCTATGAGAGTTGTCCCATTTTTTTCTCCCCTTTATGCCCCTCCGCCCCACGCCCCACCTCCTACCAACCTTCCCCCACTTCGTTCATGTCCATAGGTTGTACATATAAGTTCTTTCGCTTCTCCATTTCCTATGCTATTCTTCCCCCTGTCTATTTTTAACTATTTTTAACTTTTAACTATGTTGATTCTTCCAATTTGTGAATACAAAATATCTTTTCATTTCATTGTGCCCTTTTAAAAATTGCATTTATTCGGGTAATATTGGTTCACAAAACCATACAGATTTCAAGTGTACAACTAATAATAATATCATCTACACACTGTATTGTGTGCCCACTGCCTCAAATAAAGTTTTTTTCTGTCTTAATCCCCCCCTTCCCCCACTCCGCCTTTTCCTCTGGCTATCACCACACTGTTGTCTGTGTCTGTGGGTTATGTTTTTTTGATAATCCCTTCACCTTCTTTCATCCAGTTTCCCCTCCACTCTGACAGCTGTCAGTCTGTTTCATGTGTCCACACCTCTGTTTCTATTTTTGTTCATCAGTTTATTTCATTCACTAGATTCCACATACACGCAACATCAGAAGGTATTTGTCTTTCTCTGACTGGCTTATTTCCCTCGGCATGATAATCGCCAGGTCCATTTGTGCTGTTCTGAAAGGTAAGAATGTGCCGTGGCTTTTTGATCCACTCGTCTACTGACGGGCACTTGGACTGTTTCCAGATCTTAGCTACCATAAATAATGCTGCAATAAACATAGGGGTGTATATATTTCTTTGAATTAGTGTTTCAGGATTCTTAGGAAACATTCCCAGGAGTAGGATCATTGGGTCAAAAAGCAGTTCCACTTTTAATTTTTTTAGGAAATGCCATACTGCTTTCCACAGTGGCTGCACCAGTCTGCATTCCCACCAACAGTGCACGAGGGTTCCCTTTCCTCCACATCCTCACCAGCACTTGTTTTGTTGTTGATTTGATGATGGCCATTCTGCCAGTTGTAAGGTGATATCTCGTTGCGGTTTTAATTTGCATTTTTTCTGATGACTAGTGACTTTGAGCATCTTTTCATATGTCTATTGGCCTCTTTGAAGAAGTATCTAATCAGATCCTTTGCCCATTTTAAACTGGATTGTTTATCTTCCTGGTGTTGAGTTGGATAAGTTCTTTATATAGTTTGGAAATTAACCCCTTAACAGATGAATCATCGGAAAGCATGTTCTTCCATACAGTGGGTTGTCTTTTCATTTTGTTGATGTTCGTTTTCTTTTGCTGTGCAGAAGCTTTTTAGTTTGATGTCCCATTTGTTTATCTTTTCCTTTGTTTCCCTGGCCCTAGGAGATATATCAGCAAAAATATTGCTACGAGAGATATCTGAGGTTTTACTGCCTATGTTTTCTTCTAGGATTTTTATGGTTTTGAGACTTATATTTAAGTCTTTTATCCTTTTTGAGTTTATTATTGTGTATAGTTTAAGCTGGTGTTATGGTTTCATTTTTTTGCATATACCTGTCAAATTTTTCCAGCACCATTTATTGAAGAGACTGCCTTTACTCCATTGTATGCTTTTGGCTCCCTTGTCAAATGTTATTTGACCGTATAGGTGGAAGTTGATTTCTGGGCTCTCTGTTCTGTCCCATTGATCTATATGCCGGTTCTTATGCCAGTATCAGTCTGTTGTGATTACAATGGCCTGGTAATATAGTTTGATATCAGGTATTGTGATGCCTCCAACTTTGTTCTTCTTTCTCAAGATTACTGTGGCTATTCAACGTCTTTTTGGTTACATATCAATTTTGAGAATATTTGTTCTAGACCTTTGAAATATGCCATTGGTATTTTAATAGAAATTGCTTTGATTCTATAGGTTGCTTTGGGTAGTATGGACATTTTAGTGATGTTAATTCTTCTAATCCATGAATACAGTATATACTTCTACTTATTTGTATCTTTTTAGGTTTCTTTCTTCAATGTCCTATAATTTTTTTAGTACAAGTCTTTTATTTCCTTGGTTAAATTTATTCCTAGGTATCTTATTTTTTTCTTGCAATAGTAAATAGGATAGTTTTTCCTAATTTCTCACTCCAACAGTTCATGATTGGTGTATGAAATTGCTACAAATTTCTGAATATTAATTTTGTATCCTGCTACATTGCCAAATTTATTTATTAGATCTCATAGTTTTTATGATGGAGTCTTAAGAGTTTTCTATGTACAATATCATATCATCTGTGAATAATGACAATTTTACTTCTTCCTTTTCCATTTGGGTACCTTTTATTTTTTCTTCCTGTCTGATTGCTATGTCTAGGACTTCCAGTTCTATGTTGAATAAAAGTGGTGAAAGCAGACATCTCTGTCTCATTCCTGATCTTAAGGGAAATGCTTGTAGTTTTTGCCCAATTACTATGTCATTGGCTGTGGATTTGTCATATATGACCTTTTAATAAAGTATTATTATTAATATTTAATAGAGTATTATTACACTGAAGTGTGCTCCCTCTATTCCCACTTTGCTGAGAGTTTTTTTATCATAAATGGGTGCTGGATTTTATCACATGCATTTTCTGCATCTATTGATATGATGATGTAATTTTTATCTTTCTAATGAAATGTTTATGTGATATATCACATTTATTGATTTGCTAATATTGTATCATACTTGCATCTCTGGAATAAATCACACTTGATCATAGTGTATGACCTTGTTTAATGTATTGCTTAATTCTGTTTGCTAATATTTTATTGAGGATTTTAGCAACTATGTTCATCAGGGATTTTAGCCTATAATTTTCTTTCTTTGTAATATCTTTATCTGGTTTTGGAATTAGAATAATGCTAGCCTCATAAAAAGAGTTTGAAAGTCTTCCCTTCTCTTGAAAGTTTTGAAATAGTTTGAGAAGGATAGGTATTAGTTCTTTTTTGAATATTTGGTAAAATTCACCTGTGAAGCCATCGGTCCAGGGCTTTTGTTTGTTGGGTGATTTTGATTATTGCTTCAATTTCATTAGTTGTAATTGGTCTATTCAGGTATTCTGATTCTTCCTAATTCAATTTTGGAAGATTTTATGTTTCTAGGAAATTATCCCTTTTGCTCAGGTTGTTCAATTTATTGGCATGTAGTTGTTCATAGCATTTTCTTACAATTTTTTTCTTTGTGTGTGTCAGTTGTTATTTCTCTTCTTTCATTTCTGATTTTATTTATTTGGGTCCTCTCTCTTTTTTTCTTGATGAGTCTGGTTAAAGATTCATCAGTCTCGTTTATCTTTTTAAAGAACCAGCTTTTGGTTTCACTGAATCTTTTGTATTATATTTTTAGTCTCTATGTCATTTATTTCCACTCTGATCTTTATTATTTCCTTCCTTCTACTTACTCTAGGCTTTAAGGTTTTCTATGTGCAATATTATATCATCTATGATCAATGACAGTTTTACTTCTGCCTTTTCAATTTGTTGTTGTTTTTCTAGTTCTTTTAGGGTTAGATTTTTATTTGAGATTTTTCTTGCTTCTTGAGGTAGGCCAGTACTGCTATGAACTTCCCTCTCATGATGGCTTTCACTCTGTCCCATAGGTTTTGTGTTGTTTTGTCCTCATTTTCATTTGTTTCAAGGTATTTTGTTTTCTTCCTTGATCTCATTGTTAACCCATTCATTGTTTAATAACATGCTATTTAGCCTCCATGTATTTGAATGTTTTTCAGGGTTTTTTTAAATTGTAGTTGATTTCTGGCTTAATACTATTGTGGTAAAAAATGATGCTTGATATGATTTCAACCTTCCTGAATTTGTTAAGACTTATTTTGTGTACTACCATATGGTCTACCATTGAGACTGTTCCATGTGCACTTTATAAGAATGTATATTCTGTGGCTTTGGAGTAAAATGTTTTGTAAATGTCAATTAAATCCATCTAACCCAGTGTGTCATTTAAAGTCACTGTTGTCTTGTTGACTTTTTTTTGTCTGGAAGATCTATCTATTGATGACAATAGAGTGTTAAAATCCCATACTATGACTGTACTCTGTTGATGTCTCCCTTAACATCCAGCAAGATTTTATTTATATATTTAGGTGCTCCTATGTTGGATGCATATATGTTTATGAAGGTTATATCCTCTTTTTGGATTGGTCCCTTTAGTATTATGCGGTGACCTTATTTTTCTCTTGTTATAGCCCTTGTTTTAGAGTCTACTTTGTCAGATATAAGCATTGCTACCCTAGCTTTTTTTTTGTTTCCATTTTCATGGAATATTTTTCAAACCCTTCACTTTTAGTCTGTATCTTTCATTCTGAGGTTGGTCTCTTGTAGATAGCATATACGTAGGTCATGTTTGCTTATCCATTCAGCTAACCTATGTCTTTTGAATGGAACACTTAATTATTTTACATTAAAGTTATTATTGATAGGTATTTATTTATGACCATTTGGATTTCCATAACTATGTTCCTCCTTCTCTATACTTCTTCTTATTCTTAAGGCAGTCCCTTTAAAATTTCTTGCAATACTGGTTTGGTGGTAATGACCTCCTTTAGCTTTTTTTTTTTTCCTTTTCGTGGTCTGGAAAGCTCTTTATTTGGCGTTCAATTTTAAATGATAACCTCGTTGGATAGTCTTCATTGCAGGTGCTTGCTTTTCATTGCTTTGAATATTCCCTGCCAATCCCTCCTGGCCTGTAGTGTTTCCGTTGAGAAATCAGCTGGAAGTATTATGAAAGCTTCCTTGTAGGTCACTAACTCCTTTTCTCTTGCTGCTTTTAAGATTCTTTCTTTGTCTTTAACCTTTGTCATTTTAACTATGATGTGTTGTAGTGTGGGTCTCTTTTGGGTTCATCTTGATTGTGACTCATGTGCTTCCTGGGCTGGTGTGACTTTTTCTTTCACAAGGTTAGAAAAGTGTTCAGCCATTATCTCTTCAAACAGGTTCTCTATCCCTTGCTCACTCTCTTCTTTTTCTGGTACCACGATGATGTGGATGCTGTTGCACTTGATGTTGTCCCAGAGGTCCCTTACACTTTCCTCATTTTAAAAAATTTCCTTTTCTTTTAGATGTTGTGCTTGAGTGCTTACTGTTATCTTGTCCTCTAAATCACTGATTTGATCCTCTGCTTCATCTAACTTGCTGTTGATTCTTCCTAATGTATTCTTCATATCAGGTACTGTATTCTTCATTTATGGCTGGTTCTTTTTTATGGCTTCTAGGTCCTTTTTAGTACTTACTATTCTCTTTGTTTAAGTTCTCACTGAGATTACCCATTCTTCCCCTAAAGTCCTTGGGCATCCTTATAACCATTGTTTTAAACTCTGCATCTGATGTTTTGGTTGCTTCTATTCTGTTTAATTCTTTTTCTGGGAATGTCTCTTGTTTTTTTCATTTGGGGTATACTTTTTTGTCTCCCCATTTTGTCTCTGTGTATTAGGTAGATCTGCTGACTCCCAAACTTGTTATGAGGGCTTTATGATGAAGGCGTCTCACTGGGCTCAGTGGCACACTCAGATCACCCGAGCTTCATACTCCAGGATTCTTCCTTGTGGGTTATGTGCACCCTTCTGTTATGTTGAGTTTTGAATGTTGTTGGCCCTTTTGTGGGTTGAATAACCCTTCAGGCTGGCTGACTGTAAGGATAAACCTCAGCATTGTGTATGAGTCACTGTGCAGGGGCTTCCCCTCGAAGTGGCGTTGTTCCCGGCAGAGTCTGGTGCCTGCCGCAGTCCCCCTTTAGGTGTGCCACTTGTGTAGCTATTTGGGTTGATCTCTTGTGGTCTGAAACCCAACACTGCTTGTGTTGGTTGCGCTGCATCCATTCAGCGTTCAGGTACAGGGTGACATTAGATGTAGTGTGTAATCAGCCTTGGGCTACCTGCCTGGAGCTACCATGCTGTTTACCATTTGTGGCCGTGTCTACTGCACCTGGGTGTGTGTGAGAGAGGCCAGTCTGTGTATAAGGGTTGGCTTCATCCAGCTTAGAGCTGGGGACAGATCTGTAAAAGATCGAGGCTCCCTGAGGTCTGTCTTTCAGCTACTCCCCCTCCCCCTGGGGTTGCCCGGACTTACTCCAGAGCCTTCTGAAGCAAGAATGTAGAGCATCTTGGCTGGGAACCATTGCCCCTTCCACAGGTTGTGAGCTCAGTAGAGTGGGTCAACCGGGGATGAGAGGACAGGGCTAGTGGGTCCCCTACTTGGGAATCGTGCTGTCAGACACTCAATGAGAGGAAAGTAGTCCCCAGTCCAGAGCCAAAGCACTCAGTCTCTGTGAGAATGTCCAACTCTTGCTCCCCCTGGAAGGGCTCACTGTAGGTTCAGGTTGGGTTCAGATAGCTGTCCCTTCTGCCGGGGCAAGCTAAGCCATCCTGGGCTCAGGTCAAGAGTCTCCCACTGTGAGTGATGCCAGCCCAGCCCACAGGGCAAGGGCACATCCTTTATCGTCGTCCCAGACAATGGCTTCTGAGGGACTCACACTTTGACCGAGCTCTGAGCCACTTTCCCTCCCCGGCCCCCGCCCTCGCCCCCCCCCCCGCTCCCGCCTCCACAGGACTGAGCCTAGTGGGGTAGGATATCCAGCTTTTTGGCAGGACTGATCCAAACAGTCTCCCATTAGGGGCAGTGCCTGCAAGCTTGTAAAACGGGGGCAAACACTTCTTATTTGGGTAGCACAGGATGAGCTCACTGGGAAGATCCGAGTGGCTTCCCTCATCATGATGCAGCCACACGCCCTAGAACCTGCTTGTTTGGTTCACGGACAAAGCCTTCCCTGGGAGGGGCAGTGGAAAAGTCCCAGCTCTGCAGCGGCACTTCGGTTCCCCTGCTTGGCTGAACTCAGCAGGATGAACTGCCCAAGTGATTCGACATGGCGGGGAGGGGCACTGGCTGCGCCCTTGAAGTGGGGGAGACTGGCCGCCTTTTCCTAACCGCACAGTAGAGTCATTGTCTGGGTCTCCACTGAGAGCCTCCCCAGAAAAAGAGAGCCCCCAAAGTCACTGCTGGGTGCAGCCGGCAGACCCCTCTCTAGGGCCAAGTAGGGCAGAGTGACCTTGTGAGCAGTTAGATTCCAGGCAGTGTACTCCCCAGGTTGGCGCTGTAACCGTAGAAGTGCTCATCTCTGGGAAGGTGGTGCCTGGGTCTCCCACGCAGACTGCATTCCCGCTGATTTTTACCACCGGATGCTCTGCAGGCTCCTCTGCCCATCTCTGTCGCTCTGGGTAGAGCATCCCTGCATGAGGTTGAGACGCCATACCCCTGGGGGCAGGGAGCTTTGCAGTGACGATGTCCCCCTGCCTTCTCAGCCCTGCACCCGGGCACAGGGTTAGTCCTTTCTGCGTCTCCACCCTTCTCACCAGTCTCTGTGCGGCTTCTGTAAATCTGTGGTTATGTTTCAGTTCGGCTACCCTTCGGTTGGCTATTTAGGCTGATCGCTCTTTAACGTACATGCAAATCTGATTTGGGACCAGAAACAGGTGAGAGTAGCTCCCACCTCCTCCGCAGCCATCTTGGATTGTCATTGTGTCTCTTTTCATCCCTTTTAACAATTCTTTGTCGTTTTCAGTATATGAGTCCTTCACATCTAAAAAATTTGAAAACAGCTATTGACAAAAATATACGCACCCCTTTGTTCATTGCAGCATAATTCACAGTAGCCAAGACATGAAAACAACCAAGGTGTTTTCTGATAGATGATCAGATAAAGAAGACGTGGTCATATACGCTGTGGAATACTACTCAGCCATAAGAAAAGATGAAATACTGCCGTCTGCGACAACATGGATGGACCTTGAGAGTATCATGCTAAGCAAAATAAGTCAGACAGAAAATTTTAAGAGCCATGTGATTTTCCTCATAGGTGGGATATAAAACTGAAAGCAACAAATGAATAAAACACCCTAACAAAAACTCATTCACATGGACGACAGTACCGCGGTTACCAGAGTGAAGGGAAGGGGGGTAGGGAAGAGTGAAGGCGGTCAACTGTATGGTGGTAGAAGATGAGTTGACCTGGCCAGTGGGCACACAGCACAATATATAGATCATATATCATAGACATGTACCCCTGAAACCTATACATTCTTATTAAGCAATGCCACCCCCCTACATTCAATAAAAAATTCTTTGGTATCAAATGTTACTGCGCAAACTTGGGGAAATGTTTGGATGTGTTTGTAAGGACCCAGTGTGGTTGGCTTCGATAATCCTGCCAACATGGGTAGAATTGTTGACTTATATGGAGTCTGGTATTTCACAGAGATCCCATACAAATATAATAAATTTAACAAATCCTAGATCTCACAGGATGATTAAGGTTCTGTTGAAGTTATTGTGCTATCATAAAGTTAATCATGTCATCCCCTGGTTTAAAATTACTTTCCATATTTTGCATTGTTTCCAGAATAATTTTCAAACTGTGTAGCTTGGGTCACATGGTCATTTACAATATGGTACCGACCACTTCTGTAGTCACTGCGCCCTGGGTATTCTACACCTATTGTCACAATGCAAATTTAATCATTCACCCAACAAGCCCTAGTTTGTTGACATTTATTCTTTTCGTAAGGTGAGTTAAGGGAAGAAGTTTTCCAGATTCTCTGGTAACTCTTCTCATTAATAGCTCCTAGAGTTAAGAGCTTTCTATGTAGGCATATTTTAAATTATCGCCTTAGGTATATTTTATTCCTCTCACTGAAGGTTACACTATGTGGTCAAAGTCAATAATTATATAATGTACTTGAAGACACTGTGCGCAATTAGGTACTCTTGGAACTTCTCTTCTTAAAACTAAATAAATATTTCAACCTTAAACCATTTATCTGCCTCTTCCAGCCCTTTGAATCATTATTGTAGTTTTCTCTATAGTCTTTCCAAGTTCCCCTCACACAGAAAATAAAGTACTGTATAAAATTGTTTATAGTATTTGTCAAGTATTCGTTGCAAGACCTAGTCTAACAAAGTGATGACGCAGCATCCCTCCCATTTGTGCTTGAGTGTGGATTACGTTTGCATTTTAACAGTGGCAGGCCATGACTGATTCACGGCCACTGATGAGTCATTTTCTTGATTAATTAAGTTAGGCCTGTTCGCGTTCTGAACAACAAAACTAAGTGATGGATAGCCGGGTCCTATAGTTTCAGACAAGAACAGATGTTAGGAGTTTGTATTCAGCTTATTAAAAGAGGTAACCAAATAATTAGTCATCTATGCTGTCTTTTTAGGGCCGTCTGGCAACAAGCGTTGCCTTATAAAAGCTGAACTTTCAGTCCCGCTGACAAATGTTGCTGTTTTTCTTCATCCACATTCACACTGGAAAATGCGTGACAACAGTTGTCTTTTAGAGTCGGTATAATTAAATTTCAATCAGGGTTTTCTATCAAATTAAAGTTTGACTGTAAAAGAAAGGCTGTCTTTCCAGAGACCTCCGTTTCACACAGTGAAAATGTGAGATCCAGATCATAATATTGTCCAGGTTATTTCCTGTTTGAGTAGCTGTTACATCCTTTGCAACCGATACCCCAAGTCTATACTGTCTACACACGTATCCCAAATGATAGTTAAGACTGAGAGTCATACGAGTCAAGTCGGTCTAACCTGCCCCTTCCACAGCTCCGGGCCTGCCAGCACAGCGTGTCAGCCTTGCATGATTTTGTTGGAGCCAGAAATTCAGGCACCTTGGTCTTGCCTTTCCTTTTCTTAGGGAGAATGATTTGAACTTTTAGCACCTTTTATAAGAATCATGGCGTTGGAAGATGATTATATTAAAGAACCAGCTAGACCACAAATATATTTTATGGTGTTATGCAAATTATTTAATCATTCTAGAGTAAATTGTGTTCCTTATCAGTGACAAGAGAATAAGAAAATCTCTCCGTCTCACAGAAGTGTTGTGTTTGTAAAATATAACAGACGTGTAAGGAGTTTTTCTCCTTGTTTTTGTGTAAAATCCTATGTAAATGCAAAGTGGCATCGTGATTTCACTGCCTCTTCGGTGAGCGCCCTCTACTGGCTGTTCTTTTCCAGAAACCAGTTAGAAGTTACAGAGCCGGGCTCATTCTGAGCATCTTGGGGGTTTTCAGATATTAAGAGCGCATAGAGTATGTATTATCATATGAAAACGAAACAGTCCTGAGATGTCATCCTTGTATGTATAATAAACTTCTAAAATGTTTGCTATTATAATGTTCGTGTAATTTACAGTTAACCTCAATACTTGAGCAGAGTTTTGTGTGAAGTTACAGCTGTCAAGCTTCTATTACAAATGATGGCACTTAAAGCGTATTAGTGCTCATTCTTCTTAACCCTTGGTTATTCGGCGTAAAATCAGATTTTCCGCCCTATGATCGATATGCCTACTCGATATCTTCTCTCTGCGTTTCCATTATTTTAAGAATCCCTGTGCTGTCGGGCGCGGCCATGTGCCCATCCCCCAAGTAGCATTTCCTGGCCTCCCTTGCTCATGGGGAAGGCGAAGGATTCGAGCGGGATCTACTGAGTGAGCTTCTGGGGAAATCCTTTAAGAGCTCTGAAACCGACAACGGATCTTTTGCTTTTCTCTTTTCCTTTATCTTCCCATCTGGAATGTAGTGATCATTGTGGGAATCCTGCGTGTGTGATGAATCTGAGAGCGGAAGCTACACATTAAGGTCAGTGGAGCAAAAAGTATCAGAACCTGAGCCCTGAGGACTTTTCGTAACCACTAGTCTAGCTCCTGTTACGTGGGAGAAAAAGAGACATTCTGAAATTAAGTGTTAAGTCGCTGTCGTATTTGAAGTCTCTGCTACAGGAGCGCACTGTAACTCTTAGCATACATTACCCTTCCTAAAACAGGCTTAATATTTTTCTCTTTCCCCTCTCGAAATCAGAAAACAAACAAAAACAATAGCAATAATCAAAACAACATGCCACTATACGTACGTATGTATGTATCTGCTAGTACACACGTAAGCAAATGGATTCATGATAGAAACATAAAGTGGACAACGTGTATATTTTCACCATGACTCCTGTGCAGGCATTCGTGTATCTTGATTACAACAGCTGCTATAAAATGATTTTCTTTCAAATTGAAATGGATTCACTTTAAATACAAAAAATGACTCAAAAAAATATTCCTCCTCTCGAGACTGATGCCAGGAAATGTCAGAACAATAGGCAAAGTACAACCGAGGGGTGTCTGGTGACGGCCAGGTCCTGGTTGCCTCAGAAGGTTAGCACTGTCCGGAGTGTAAATAGGAGAGCTGGTGATTAGGCATTATCTTGGGCAGTTTTCTCTGGCTTTCTTTTTCTGACAGGTCTGTCTTAATTAAACCAAAATTGGAATGAAATATATAAGAATAGCTGCCTTTCAACCCACTTTCAAAACAGAAAGAAGTCAGCCAAAATTACAAATCAGCTCATATGTATTTATCTTTTCAAGGAAAACAATGCCATTGGAAAGTAATCATTTCTTTAAAGAAATCTCGTGCTTCTCAGGTTTATGTTGAAGTCATTGTTCTCTGTCAGGGGGTAAGAAAGTTTTAGGTGTGAAAGTATGCAAAATCATAACCTTTGGGAAGACACAGAGTTATGGGATAGGTGAAGGTGACTTCCCAACACACTATATGCCTATGAAACTGTATGTGTATAAATCTGTTTGGAAGAAAAGGTAGCAAAATGATCAAAAGATAGAGAGTAGTTATGTGCAGTTGTCAAAATGTAAGCTTATGTCATTTTCTTATCCTAATTTTCTTGCACTTTCCAATATAATGAACGTGAAGCTCTTTTGTAATTAAAAAGTAAAATTATTGAAGAAATATATTGAATAAAAATGGCATTATCTACCATTTTTGGATTTATGATTGTCACACTGGAACAGCTGCATCCTCATTCTTATTCCCAGAGTATCTAGTCATCTTCCGGGATCACAGCGTTTCACATACAATACAGTGGTTTTAAAACCATACCCACAGCCCTGGCCGCTTGGCTCAGCTGGTTGGAGCATCACCCTGTACACCGACAGGTGGTGGGTTCGGTCCCTGGCTGCGGTGCGTGAGGGAGGGCGACTCACCCATGTTTCTCTCTCGCATTGATATTTCTCTTGCTCTCTTTCTTCCTCTCTCTTAAAGTCAATTAAAAAAAAAAATCCTCGGGTAAGGATTTAAAATTTAAAAAAGTATGTCCTCAAATGCTTTAATATTCCTTTCTTCAAGAGGTAATGCTTCATTCTTCTACCTGTGAGCATGCGCTGGCCTTACTGACTCACTTCTAACTAACAGAATAAACCAGAAATGATGCGTCACTTCTACGTTCAGGTAAAAAATAGTGCCTCTCTTCGTCTCTCTAATCACTCACCATGGGGGAAACAAGCTGCCATGTCGTCGGCAGCCCTCGTCACCCAGGAATCAAGGCCCTCTGTCTGATAGCCTGCGGGGAAGAGGCCTGGCAACAGGCAGGTGACAAACTTTAGCTCCTTTAAAAAGGTGCATCTTGAGGTGACTACAACCCTAGAGGTCGTCTTGATGGTAACTCAGTGAAGGACCCTGAGCCAGCACTGCTACTCTGAGCTGTACCCTGATCCCTGACTCTCAGATATTGTGACACAGATGTTTGCTGTCTTACAAGCTTCTAAGTCTTGAGGCAATTCGTTACACAGTAGATAACTCAGACGGACATATGTGAGGATTATCCAAAAGCTTTTTTGGAATTGTCGGATAAAGTAAAATTCTCCAACCTCTACCCCCACCTCAACCTAACAATGTTATCCAAAATATGAGTGAATATCAGGCAGCTTAGCCAAACAAAGCAACTGCAAAATGAAGGAAGGAATCCAATATTAATCCATACTGGCCCCCAGAAACAGAATTCATAAATCAGCCACAACGTTTATTCCTGTTTTTTTGTCCTCCTCAAATCAGTGGGTAGAAACAAAGGGAGAAAATGAGTGGACATCGTTCTGAGAAAACCTGTCAAATTTTCACCATTTGAGTAGAAACCATGGATGTCATTGCGGACCAGAGGGACTGAGGAGCAATGAAGTGATTATTCTCTTCTCATTTTTCTCCCTTTTCTGGTTTGGAAATTATAAGATATAATTTCTATTCTTCATCTGGCTTGGTTGCATCCAGCTTTTCTACACGCAAACTCTACTTTGAAGTCTACAGTTAACGATGTCTCTGCCCTCTTCCAGACTTTAATGATTCTTGAAGTTGAGGTCTCTACGAAATCCTCAGGGACCTTGTTAAAACACAGGTGCAGGTGCGGCAGGGTGGGCTACACTCTAATCAAGTCCCAGGTGAGTGAGGTGCTTCTGTTCCATGAAGCACACATGAAGGTGCAAGGCCCTAGGCCCACAGAACTCTTCATCCATCTTTCTAATCTATGTTCCTGACCCATTACTATTGTATTTTAAGTCTATCTGATTTTTCTCTTTTTAGACCCCACTAGGTATGACTCATTGTTCTATGTCACTCCTTGCATCTCACATCTGTCCTTTGGAGTCATTTTTTCCCCCTACTAAGTATGGTGACCTAGTAGCAACAAATTTCAATTTCACCGTGTCAGAAAATACCTTAATTTTACCTTTATGCCTCAACTTTGGTATGCATCTTAAAAAAACTAAGAGGATTTTCCTACAGCCAAAATATTATCTCATTTAAAATAAGTTTCTTAATATGGTATATTTTCGTTTCTTATTCAAACCTTCCTGGTTGTCTTCAAATGTCCAAAACAAGAGAAACCCAATACCATGGATTTAATTTGCTTCTCATATCTTTTAAGTATGGAACATTGGAAATTGGGCATCCAAGGCCAGACACTCCCAGCCTCCAGCCCCTAGCCCCCATTAATACTCCTGCAGATACACAGTTAAAGGAAGACTTTACTCGCAAGTACTTACAGAAATGGGGAGATTTAATTAGAAGCGGTATTAACCCAGGATGCCCAAAATACAGCTCTTTTGGTGTCTAAATTAATGTTTGCATGCAAAGCCAGAAAGAGTCTGCTCTAAAAATAAACTGAATGAATGGGGAGCTTATCTGGATGGGAAGTTAGAGGCTTTTAGGAGGAGCACAGGTAAATTACCCTCAAAATAGAAAACCAGAAAGGACACTCTCAGGCAGAGCGGAACCCGCGATTGTACATATTCCTTGGACAAGGACAGTGTTAAAGAATCTACCTAAAAATTTCCCTGACTTCCTCCTGAACTGGTTTCTGGGAGAATTTCTAAATAGGGCCTGCGGGAAACTCCTGCAGAGGGGTCTGTTTTTATTGCAGAAAGCCAGGTCACTTTCGGAAGGGCCATAGAAGACCGCAGAGGGATTTAGAACCAAACACTGGGCTGCTCCACGGACGATGAGAGGGGGTTTCCCCTTCTTCTTACTAATAGTTTAGGAGCAATTGAATTTATCATCAAAAGGGAAGCCACGGAGGCCCTTATAGGTACTGGGGCTTCTCTATCTCTTCTTAATCCCATCTAAGTAAGTTGTTGTCTCCCTTGGAGCAAAGCTTCTGCCCAAATGGAAGGGATATCTAATCAACCAATGTCTGTTTTTACGTCGGAACCTTGTTCCCTTCCAACTGGGGGACGTTATGGGACAATATGACCCAATAGGATGAGATTTTCTTGGCATCAGTGACTCCCACATATCCTGTTTCCAGAGGAGGTGAAACCTACTTAGAACTAAATGAATCAGATCCTGAACCAACTGGAGAAATAATGATTCTAAAGGAAATTCCCCCAGAGGAAACTAATCTTGCAACTGACTGAATGTTTATCTTTTCTTCATTATTACCTTCCGTGAAAGCCTCAGGGATGGTTCATCAGGGACTGTCCCTTCCCTTCAAGGGTGGCTGCCCTCTCCCCCCTAGGCTTCGGAAAGAACCAGGACTCGGTTCCAAGGGCCTGTCACCACCCGCCACACTACAGCCCCTCAAACCCTCTTGTGTGTCTCGGTTTCTCTCCCTGGCTGGCTAATACAGCCGGGAGGACTTGGAATGCTGGGTAACCAAACTGTTTGTGTGCATTCTCAGACAAGTCAACTATTTAATTACGGTCGAGCTGGAATTCCCTGTGGGGCTTCTGCACCTCATGAGATATGCCCTGTGACCCCTTCACAAGGGCTGCCTGAGAGATTTGAGTTGGAGGGAGGAAGTGCCCCTTATCTTCAGAGCCAAACTAGTTCAAACTCTTATTTATCTAGCAAAAGGTTTTGTTCAGACCCTCAGAAAGCAATTCCAAATGCAGAACAAAAGTTAAAAACCAGCCATCCATTGTTTTCCTGTCCTTAGTTATCTCAACCCTTGACCTCTAGCTCCACCTCAAGGATTTAAAAAAAACCCCAGCTCAAAGAGAGTCAGCCCCTTACCTTAAAATACGGAGGTCTGGAATTCCAAGGAAAACTCGCCCAAGTCTCCCCAACACAAAGTGAGGAGTCGGTGGGGCACGATGGGCCCCCACCTAGCTCGGGGCAGGTCTGCAAGGTGGTCCTCGGAGGGCTTCTCTGGAATCCAACGTGAGTTGGTGGGGAAATGGCACCAGGTGTTAGACCGGTGGAGTCAGGCCAGGCTAAGGTTCAGCAACCTTGGTACTTGGGTCCTGGCTAAGAAGGAATTCAGAGCTAAGGCTCAAACTATAAGAGAAAGTTTATTTAGAAAGTCGCAGAGGTAGAAGAAGTGAACTGTAGAAGAAACGGGCTCAGGAAGCAAGTGACAGAGGCAAAAGAAGGGGGCCCTCGGAGCTTTGGGGGGAGAAGGGTATAGGTAGTGCCCTGGGGGGAAGAGAAGAGGGACAGGAAAGGTGCAGGCATGCTGGTGAGGGGGGGGTGAGGGGGAAGACCACACCCAGTAACACTTAATAGAAGTTTACAGTGTAGAATTATGCTGGGAATTGGAGAAGAGCAAAGGGAATTACTTATTTTTTAACTTATAAACTTTCCAAAGCTTATATTTGGAAAGTTTCCATGCACCAATATTACTCAAAAACAACAACAACAACAACAATAACAACAACAAACCCCCCAAAAAACCACGCATACAACTCTTTGGATTAAATTCTGCAAATCTACTTTTTAAACGTTTTAAAGAACTGTGTATAAGACAAAGCCTATGAATAATTTAACACTTCCATAATGTACCCATATACACAGAAAAATATAGATGGTCATTGTGCAAGCAATCTAAGATAAGTCAAGTAAATAAGAATAAGTTTTTAATAAAGACTCCTCTATACCCTGAATAAGTTCTGTGCACTCCTGGGCCCTGAAAATGTGTAAGAACACTCTTGCACCTGAAATTTTCCTTCCTAAAAGGCGCTGAGGCAGACAGGAGAATGTTACACTTTCATTGCACCCCGGCTTTATTTTGTTGTGTGGAAGTGTCCTGTGACTCAACAGAGAAGCTCAGAATCTCTACCTGCAATTTTGTAGGCAGAGAACTAAATACTGGCTCCTCAAATGAAAGGTTTACGCAAAGGAATCTAGCCTTTTCTTCTAAATGTGTTTGCTTCATTAGCTTTTGGAAGAAACTGCCCTAAATGAGAAAAGAGAGGCTTGAAACCCTTCAGAGTTCATCAGAAAGCTTCCTTTGCATAAGGACCGTTCATCAATTTCAGCAGTAACAGAAAGTAATGGGAACGTGATCTGAATGGGTAGCTGAAAACTGAGCAGTCACTTGAAACTCCATTGAAGTTGTTCATCAGATATAGGGCACTGCCTGTTCCTTGAATTATAGATATTGGAACGAGGACATTTTTACCACAATTAAAACATTTCTGCCCAAAGGAACAGTGGTGATATAATGTGAGTTACATGGTCAATGCACTTAACTTTCAATGGGCAGATGAATTGTGACATGAATTTTTATAAATGATTTAAAATAAGACTTATTGACCTACTGTATTCATGAATATGCAAATCTTTACTTAGAGCTGTAGGGGAACCTATTCCAGCTTCAAGTTTATTATTATTAAAAGTATTTTTCAGAGAATAAATGGCTTTAACTGTGAGTCTCTGCACAGAGCAGTTGTTATTTTTATTTATTTTTTTATTTTAGGTACTCTTAACCTCATGCTGTCCACCCTCAATGTTAGTAAATTAAAAATATTTTTTCTTAATTTTGTACATATATCATTTACTTGTAGTTTATACATCTGCATTTATAGCTTTTGATAACTGTTTAAAGTTCTATGCCTGTCCAACTTCTCAAAAGAGATAGAGCAGATAGCTTAAATATTAAGTGTAAAAATATTTTTAAAATGAGAAACAACAGATTAAGAATCAATCTGTGGTCATCCCCAAAGAAATAAAATCCTCTAAGATTCTTAAGGTATTAACCCTATAAATCTTTGAACAGCATTTGATCTTTCGGCCTTTTTAGTGATTGGTACATTGATTATTCAGTAGCTGTAGGATTATTATTCCAAGAAACATTTTGTGACTTTGTAAGAAAAAACTATTTCCCTACGGTTTTGGAAGAGCTTCACTTCCGTGAAATGAACAGAAAAGAGTGAGAGAGAGAAAGAAGGCAAAGAACAGAGAAGGAGCTAGAAGGAAGGAAGAAAAAGAACTGGTGCTACACGGTTTCTTTGAGACAAAGAGAGATTATCTTAATGTATTCAGACAAAAATTATGTACAGGTAATTCTATGAAATAAGAGGAGGCCCAAGCAGAGGTTAAGGATCCTGGGTGTTACACTCTGAACCAGGTGTTTTCAGGGTGCTTTTTAAAAGCAGATTTGTATTATATGTACATATAAAAATACATGTGTGTGTATATACGTATGTATACTGTTCAAAATTTATTTATAATATGTGGAAGAAAAATAATTACGGTTTTATATTCATGACCGTTTAAGTAGTGAACTGTAGTGAATTCTCCTTTATCTAGAATTTGTTCTTTTTTTCTGAAAGGCCAAAGGATCACCGCCTCCTTTTGTCCACATTTTTAAAAGTAGAGCAATAACAATGATCTTAAATCATTATTAATATTTAAAATAAATATTAAATCGATGTCTTGTTAAAGGTGACAACTGTTCAAGGTAAATTAATCCTGGAGGGCTGGAAGAATCAAATAAAAGAGCAAAGATCTGTGTGCGTGTTAAGAGACCCCTCCACTAGCTCATTTCTTCTGTGGTTTTGAATTGACTCCTTAAGGTATTTAGCAGAGTCTGTGTCCCATCTGGGAAGCCACTGTGGTTATCAGTAGCTCCAACCTGCCGTCAAGACCCAAGATCAAACAAGCGTCTAAATTTTTAGATGGTCATCTTACACATGCAGGACAGTTCAGAGTGTTCTGTGAGTGAACTCACTTTTCAATCGGCAGTTCTTTCTTTCTTTCTTTCTTTCTTTCTTTCTTTCTTTCTTTCTTTCTTTCTTTCTTCTCTCTAGATTTTATTTATTTACATTTAGAGAGAGGGGACGGGAGGGAGAAAGAGGGAGAGAAACATCACTGTGTGGTTGCCTCTCATGCACCCTCAACTGGGGGCCTAACCCACATCCCGGGCACGTGCCCTGACTGGGAATCGAACCGGCGACCCTTTGGTTCGCAGGCTGGCATTCAATCCACTGAGCCACCCCAGTCAGGACAGTTTTATGATTTTTGAAGGATTGTTGTCGCTCAAGATTTTATCATGTCTTTTTATGTTAGATTTTTAAATTTTCACCTCTTAAATATATTTATGTTAAATTTAAAAAAACCTATCCTTACCTCCCCCAGTCACTCCTGGGGTCTGAGGTGTTCTCTCCCAGGTCGCATAGTCCCTCTGCCACCACAAAGGCAGGGTATCCCATTTTAGCTGCTAAAACTTCCCCTTTTACCCTAATATCCCTCCCCACACGCAGACCTTTCGTCAGATGGGAAAGGGCATTTTTGTGAAACGCACAGAGTCCCATTGTATCCCACGCTGGCACAGGTGGCCTCTCCGTGAGCGGCGTATACAGCCAGCTGGCCATGGTCCTTGTGATCTTGGATCAGGTCGGCACAGTAAGAGAGCGCAGGGAGTCAAACCGGAACGTGAATTTCTGAGATCCCCGTCTGGCCGGGCTGTCACCTGGAGGGTGCCCCCGCCGGGCTGGCCTGAGGTTGCTGGTAAGGGAAGGAGGGAGCATCGTGTCCAGAAACGGTCCTGGCAGAATCGCGAATTTTCCAAATTAGTATCCAGCCCTCTATTCTGTTTGGCCTGATTATTCCCCAGGAAGCATCCCGCAGGAGATGCTCTCTTTCTGGAGGCAGCCACGTGAAGGGACTAAACAGCTTTTTGAAGGCATGAGGAATAGTAGGAGGTGAAGGAGGGAGAGTCAGAAATCTTCTTAAGTGAGTTTTTGAAGAGGCCGTTCCAACCCTTAGGAGCCTGTGTGGGTGGTAGTGAGCATGGGAAATCCATAGAATAACTTCCCATTTTTGAGCGCCCTTTGCAATGAAACGTGCATCATTTTCAGACTGCAGATGACCAGGAAAGCCAGAAGGATGACACAGAGTAGTTTCAGGGGTCTCCGGGAAGGGTGTGGAGTTGGCGGATGAGACTGGAACAGCAAGACGAAGCCCAAATGATGTCAGCCCGGGTGAGACTCCACGGAACGGCCCCCGGCAGCCGGGGCCCTGAAGGCTCGTCCGGCTTCCGCCTGTGGAGCTTGTGAACGAGCCTCCTTTCCCGCTCGGGGTCCCAGCGCTTCTCTGTATCAGCGCCAATCAGAAGAGACAACAATGTTCACTTATTTATCTTTTCTCCATGTTGTTATATCGCCTTAGACATAATTTGCCGTTTGAACCAAAGAATACATTTCTAATGTTGGAATTTTAAGTAGGGCAAAAAAAAAAAAAATCTACTGATGTGAGCTACTGCAAATGATAACAAATCTGTAAGCATTTCTACAGGTGGCCAGTCATGGGGAGGATGTCATTGTCTTTGCCGCTTTGTCAGATGAGAGAAAGCGAGAGTATGCTTGTTGTGATAACCGATGCATGAGCGTTTGTCAGATTCGTTCCCGTTAGGATTTCATCTCTCTTCTTAGACACCCCTGAGGAAGGTGATATCCCTTTTTATAAACGAGAGTGTATGCCTTCCCCAAGACACTGCAGACTCGAAGCAACTGAACTAACAGAAACTGGGGGCTTTGATCCTGAAAATCTGGTGCTTGTCCAGGGCTCTCATTAAAGCTTTCCTTCCCCAGAGGGAGAGTATAACTAAGGTCTTTTGTTCGGCATGGGTGGAGATCGCACTATGTAACTTGTAAATGTCCACAAGAAGCTTGAGGATTTTTGATACTTAATTACAAGATTGGGTCAACTAAGAGAATGCCACGGATTCTCAAGTTCTCATTAGATACTTTTGATGTTGGGAGTTATTGTCTACACCAGAGGATGCAGAAGGTTGATCTGACCCGGGCTGTCATTCCCTGTCCCCTCCCCCCAATTACCTGGATGATGTGTTGGTAGAGTGGGCAGCGCCACTAAAGAATTCTTTCATCCGAGAGTGAAGACGAAAACAAACCAGTAAGTTCTCCCTTCATTGTTCACTAGGTTTTTGTTTTATCTTCTGAAGGTTTGATGTTTGATAATGAATAAATTAGGATAAAATATGAATGCACCCTCTGTAAGGACCCAGCGGGAAACATTGCTGTTGAGCCAGGGCTCAATCAGCAAATGAAAGGGGTTCATTTTGGCATCCAGACCAAGCCTGTGAAGTCTGCTTATTTAGAAGAAAACTCAAGATGAAAAAGGCAGTGTGTGTGTGTGTGTGTGTGTGTGTGTCCAAAAGAGATAATAAGTAGACTGAGAAAGGTTTCAATTTTGTGGGAATACCAGGAATTTTATATAACATAACATATTTCCTTCTGTAACTTACTCTTTAAAAATGTTTGTTAAGTAATTCATTATTTCTCTATTCTTAATTGAATTGGCATAAATGTTTTATTCATGCCCATAATGTTGTACCTCTCGGAGCCCGAGCGTCTTCGGAGCCTCACATGCATCTATGAAGTGTTGATGCTGCCGGCTTCAACCGTCGCTCACCTGTGCAGAGACGGCTGGAGTCGTTTGTACGAAAGAAAATTGTGTGGAAACTGGCTTTACGTGGAATGACGTGAACAGTGTCATGGGCTCGATGTTCATTAATACTTGTTTTCCCTTATTGGTGACTTCAGATTGGCTTCTCTCTTCCTGGTCACCTACACACGCCATACTTCTTTTAAAGGTTGCTGACATGCTGCTGTTCTGAGGACAGTGCCCTGAGAGACTTGGCCGTGGTATTAAGACCAGGCTCTGGGCTAAGAGCTCGCATATCTATGCGGGCATGTGGTGTCAGGCTGTTGCCATGCTCCTCACATCTGCCCCACCAGATTGCTGTCAAAGGAAGTTGGCAACTCCCCACTCTTCCTGCCACTCCCTGTAGATAGAGGCTGGCGTCTGCCCACAGCTCCCCCCTTCGTCAGGGCACGCCTCTCAGGAAGGGACCAAAGCTCTGGCAGAGGCCTCAGCTCTGAACTATGCAGGAGGGAGGAAGCCCACTCAAGGAAACATTGGCAAGTGGGCGAAATGCTTTCCTAACCTACCTGCGTGGACACCCTCCCCTTCATGACCACGTCCTTCTTTCCACCTCACTTTAGACTCTAGAATGGCTGGGATATGAGGCTGAAAGAAAGGCTGGGCTAGGTGGGGAGACACTTATTTTTTTTTGACATCCATCACCTGTTACTTCTCCTGAGCTCTTTTGAACACTGAACTCCCTTTTTAACCGCATAGCCCAAAAGTTAATTTCTGAATGAAAAAATTCTGAAAGTCCAACTAGCATGTTAGAGAGATATTTGGGGTGGCAAAGACTCTTCCCAAGTAACCTATCACAGTAGCTTCTCATGCCACATTTACATACAATGTGCCATGAAGACAATGTCTGTCTTTTCTTTTTGGAAAGCACTTCACAATTCTGTTCCCTGAGGTCTCGTTCCAGTCATTGAACACACAATAGTATTCTTATTCTTACTTATTTTGCATGATATAATTGACCTGGCTCAGTGTAGGATCAACTTATTTTTAAGTAGAGTCAACATGGAATATTACATGGAAAAATGTAGTAAGTCCACTCCTTATTATGTGGACATTGCAATTACAGCAGTTTTTCCTTTCAATCTGTAATCGGATATGTGTTCTGTTTTGATATCAAGAGATAGGAAGGTATAGATAAGGCAGTTAACTTCTGAAACAGTGTGATTGCATGGTTTTAAGGAAGGAAATCAAGGTTTTTCTTTATTCCTCTGAGAGAACTTTTAGACTTAAAGTGTTTTAATAATTAAGATTTCTTGAAAGGACAGAAAGAATAACAAGATATACAGTTCTCTATTATGTATACGCAAGGTCAAAATACCTTAAATTAAAAGTAATTTCCTTTTGTATTTTATCTAACTCTAATTGACATTCAATATATTTACTTAAAATGTTTCTTTTGACCCCTTCCCTTCTTACTTCCCTTTTTCTTCGTGACTATTGAAAGCTGAGATTTTTATCTTTTAATTAAGTAGCACAAACTTATGTTGGAGTTGCCTTGGGCAATCATGCCTGGTTAAGTGCTACATTGCTAGCGTCTAATTAACCGACTTCCAACAGGTAAGAAAGAGGAAGGGGGTTTAATGAGAGAGTGAGAGAGGCAGAAAGTTATTAGAGGAAAAGTATCCATTGTAGGAAAGCGTATTATTATATTAATAAATAATAAGTTGCAGTTCTTTGTAATCTCACTAGGTGGCATGTGACTGATTTGACAGGAATAAAACTGGAGATGAACGGGGAAAGTTAGATTAAAAAACAGCTATATCTAGAAGTTACCTGAATCTATTTATTTTCTTACCAATTGCACAGTTCACAAGTCAGAGATCTCAAATTTGTATTGGGGAGCAAAGTGATATAATACGGACAAAAGTACCATGAGTGTTGGGTGTACAGTTACCCCTCGATACTGATAAATTTACTTTTGTGTGATTAGTCAAAGTAGAAAGTGGTTTTTCTGCTGTTTATGTTGGTATTTAAATGGATAGTCTTCTTAATGATGGAAGTCAAAAATGTCTACAACCAGTAATATGTTCTCAAGTGGTTTATAGTGGTTCTGTGTTTAAAACACAAAAACATAAAGTGACAGAAAGTAAATATAAACATTTTGTTGAAATGCTTCTAATTATTTATAAACTTTAGGTAAATATTGTTTTGTAAAGAAGGACCGTCATCTGAATTCCACAGAGGAATCTTAAATATAATGAACAAGACCCCCCGCCCCCGCCATGTACTGAATTGAAGTTTCTAAAATTCTGCAACATACGAGTATATTACCCACTTGTTTCTGTGGCCTATTGCGTATTCCCCCATATTTGTTTAAAAACTGATGAATTTCCAAACATCACACCCCCTCTCTCCTTCGATGGAAAATATGCCTAAATACAGTAAAATAATAAATATGAATAAAAATGGCTTTCATAAATTGTTCATGGTATGTTACATGTGTTGTATATGAAATGCCCAAACGTGTAGAGAATTTTTATGAGTTTATCTGAGCCAAACTGACAATTGTTGGGAAGCAAAATTGCAACAGATTGAGAAAATGTTCTGGAAAGTACAGTTTTACTACTTATTTTAAACATTAGAATCAAAGGGGAAGATGCGAGGGGGTTACGTGGAATCCATTGGTGGTAGCTTAGGCAGGCGGAAGAAGGCAAAGCTGGCATATCTCTGAGGCCGGATAAAAAAGTGAAGTGAAGAGACACAGCCTGTACTTCGTTTACCCTGGTGGCTGTAACATGGTTAACACTTAACATTTACAGCACATAGAGATGGTGTTTGAGGGAACAAACTAATAGCGAGGGTTCTGCAGTCTCTCCCTCTGGTGGGAAGTTGTGCCCTGAGGGGTCTGGGAAAAGGGGGTTATTCTGACATTCCAAAGGTGTGTTACCATAGATGTAAAAAAACAATAGACAGACCCACTTATGGTCAAGATTGACCTTTGTCAAGGAAGGTGCCACCCGAGGACGTGACTACCCACCATGACTTGCTTTTAGTTAGGAAGTTTTAATTTCGGATCGTCCTATGTGGTCACGTGAGGTCTCTGAGCTTGCGAGCCCCCAGGGAGGCCTCCTCTGAGCTTGCCAGGTTTTAGTGTGTAGCCCCTTTACCATCATACATGTGCCGTAGTAGAAAAGGGGACAATGGAAAATTCTAGTAACGCTAATTAGAGTGTTGTTGGTGTTTGTCTACCCTGAGAAGACAAAGTACAGCTGGTGAGTAAATGTGCATAACATTCATTTTCATGTTTCAAGATCTGAAAATAATGACAGAGAAATAGCTTGAAGCCAGGTTCAAAAATGTTCATGTAAATTACCTCCTGGAATGGGTCATTTATACAGACAACAAGTTGAACATGCATTTGAGATGACTCCTTAAATAGAAGTTTGAGTCACTTCCTTTAATAATGAAAAATAGGGACAAGTAGCTACAAAAAGGAAAAAAAGCCACTTTCCATTCTTAAAAAAAGAAAGCTTCATTGGGTATCTATTTTGCGATGAGTACCTTAAATACATTATTAAATCATAGCAATAACTCATTAAAAGAAATATCATTATAACATTTATGAGGAAAATGAAGTATACATAAGTAAAAACTTGCTTAAAGTTCTCATCTCGTGAATGGAAAAATTTGGACGAAAGTTAATGGACATTCACATCAGGCTGTCTTTGATGAACATTTCTAATTAATGGATTTTCTGGATGGTCAATTAGAAATGCCATCAATTTCCACAAAAATGCATTATTCACTCTTATTTGTTGATCAGAGTCTTACAACTGAAGAAAGAAGTTTTACTCGTACTTATGTGTGATAATGCTTGGCATTGGTACTGAGATGTGCTTTATAATACAAATTCTAAATGGACCAAAGATCAGATATTCAAAGTGGGGAGATCACAAATGATACTTGAGTACTATAAGGATAATTTAAAATATTATGGGAGGCACTTCTGATTCTAGTAGAATAGATTAGATAATTAGGGCCAAAACTCTCATGGGAACAACTAGAAAACCTGAGGTTGATCATGTGTTCTGAACATACTGGAGAGTGGAAAAGAGAGTTACCATTTATCAGACCATAGTTTGGGAGAGGATGTACAGAGAGCCCCACTGTGGTAAGCCTGGGATTTGAGGTTGCCTTCTTCCCTAAGCACTTGCCACTCCGGACATAAGAGCCAAGACGCAAAGAGGTGAGGTAAGCACTTCGACAACGGTGTGGGCAGGGAAAAGGCAGTTGGGTCCAGGAACCTCCAAATGTAACAGAGGGGATCCTCCCAGATCCCTGGGTAGAGGGGAGGGAGCCCTGAGGTGGCGCCCGAGGGTGTAGCATGGTTAACGGTCCGGAAGTGCCAAAGGCTCCAGGGTTGAAATTGCAACCAAAGCTGTGCGACAGACCGCCCTGTCCCTGAGAAGGGATAAACAGTCAATGCGGCTTGTGACACAGCTTGCACAGAGCATGCGGCAGCCGAAAAGATCACAACACCGTGAATCGTGGAAGTGAACATGGCAGCGCTCCACCCCGGGCAGAGACGCTGTGTCCCCGCACACAGTTACGAGCCCTCCCACCCGCTTCTGGACCGCAGTGGCACGAAAAGGGGCAGAGGCACCGCACAGGTTTGCTTGTGTGAGGGGCACCCGCCTGAACTGGCTGGCAAGCTGGACGCTCGCACTCTGCGCGGGACTTTGGGGTAGAAGATTTAAATGGCGGGCGTGGAGTCTTGGCCCTTTTTGCATCCTGCTTGTTTGCCTGGTCAGTGGCGGTCAGAGTGACCATGGGACCTGGCAGGTGCCTAGCCCTGTTCGTGGCTCTTGCCTTGCCCTTGCTCTCCTGGTCAGGAGCAGGGTCCCTCCCTGGTGGCAGCCCTTGGGACGCTGAGGCTTTGGGCTGCCCGGCATGGGTCCCGGACCATTCCCATTCTCTTGCTCTGGGAACAGTGCACAGACATGCGGGCCAGGAACATTTGCCAGCCCTGAGGCAGGGGCAGCCTTGGACACGGGGGCCCTGTGGACAGAGTGCCTGCATGGCCAGCTGCAGTGATCTGGCAGTGCACCCAGGCCCCAGGAGAGGGAGGAAGCTGTGGCGACACTGACCCCACAAGTGCATAATAGCGAGAGAGCTGGAGAGCTGGAGACCCGTTTGTGTAACAGCCTTGGGCTCCAGGAGGACAGATAAGAATGGAGCACGGTGTCTGGACATTGAATTTGATACGGTGGGTGGCTGGCTTCTTTCATGTTTTGCAAGACGTATTGGCTTGGAACTGGGGAGTCTCCACTTCCTCAGTTTGGACAACCTGTCAGTAAAGACCTTTCTCCTTCCCCATGAATTTTTGTGTTATGGTTGTGTTCGGTAGCAGGTGGCCGAATTCCCTTTTGTCCAGTAACACAAACAGGTGAAACTGGAGGACCTCTCTTTCGGTTAGGACCGCAAAGAGCCCCACTCTGGCTTGAGAGTGATGTCTTTGCAGAAAGGCTCCTCCGGGGACTGTAGCTCAGGCTCAGCTGCCCTCACTCAATCCCTCAAACTGAACTGAGGCAGTCCCAGGTTTCTAGTGTCCCCGTGTAGCTGGAAGAAGCAAAATAAAAAGACTTTGGAACAAGGTGACATGTTTGGAACCAGATAGCATGTTTGGTCTCAAATTAGTTTTCCAAACAAACTTTCAAACACATGTCCAGATTATTGAAACAAATATTACCGGACAATTGAGGAGACAAGACAGCATGAGTGAAAACCAGCAGCAACAACAAAACATAGCGCCCTGGTCTAAATGTTTGTGTCCTCCCCAAATTCATATGTTGAAATCTTAATCCCCCAAGGTAACAGTATTAGTAGGGGAGACCTTTGGGGGATGATTAGCTCATGAGGGTGGAGCCCTCGTGAATGAGATTAATGCCTTTATAAAAGAGATTCTGGCGGACTGAGCACCGGCCTGCGAACCGGAGGGTCCCCGGTTTGATTCCCCGTCTGGGGCACATGCCTGGGTTGCAGGTCAGGTTAGGTCCCCTGTGCGGGTTGTGTGGGAGGCAACCACCCATTGATGCTTCTCTCCCTCTCTTTCTCTCTCCCTTCCCTTTTCTAAAAATAAATAAATAAAGTCTTTTAAAAAATAAAAGAGATTCCAGAGAGCTTCCTAGCCTCTTCCACTATGTGAAAGTACAACAAGACGTCTGTAATCTGGAAGAGAGACCCCACCCACCATGTGGCTTTCTGGACTTCCAGCCCCTTCGGAACTGCGAGAAATAAATTTCTGCTGTTTATAAGCCACACGGTCTGTGTTTTGTGACAGCAGCCTGATCGGGCTAAGTTATATAGAAACAAACCTTTGGGGCTCCAAATATCAGAAACAAATTGTGAAATAATTAGAGTATGTATAAAGCGAGACTAGCCAGAACTGAAATCTTCGGAAGAAAATTACGAGCTATAAAAATAAATAGCAATTCTAGAAGTGAAACAAAAAGTTGCTGTGATGAGGACCTCCATGAATGGTTTAAGAACGAACTGAAGCAGCCGAGAAAGAATTTGTTCAGTAGAGGAGCTAAGAGAAGATATCTTGTATAATGCACAAAGAGACAAAGATAAGAAGAAAACAAAACACGAGAGATGTAAGGAGAGCAGTACAAGAACGCTCGCCATAACTGTGGGTGGAACCCTAAAGAAGGGCAGAGAGGAAACAGCGGAAACAATCTGAGGAGATAATGACCGTGACCTTTGTAAAACTGATGAAAGACAGAAAACCACTTTTCAAAGAGGACGAGCAGCGAACAAGGTAAATGCAAAGGAAATCCGCATCTAGTCACATCAGTAACTGCTAAAACTAAAGACAAAGACAAAATGTAAGAGCAATCAGAAGATTGAGAAGACTTTAAGGATTATATTCAGTGTGTGACAGTAAAATTAAAACCTGACTTTGCTATGGCAACAAGGGAAAACAGGAAGCAGCCGGGCGATATTTGCAAAGGGCCGATAGAAAACAACTGCCAACCAGAATTCCATGCGCGGCAAAAATGCCCCTGGAAAATTAAAGTGAGAAAATAATATCGTCAGGCAAACAAATGCTAAATGGATTGTTACACGTAGGGTTTACCATTGGGAAGACAAACACCTCTTCTGAAGGAATATAACACCCCAGGTGGGATATCAGAAATACCAGGTGGTTGGAAAACAAAAAATGGTGACCATGAGAGTAAATCTAAATAAAGTTGGGCAGTATAAAAATGATAATGTACTGAAGGTTTATATTTTATATATTTACTTATATATAATATAGTTATAATACAATAAATACTTATTTACATGTTTGTTTACAATGGCTAAGAAGAAAGTCCATAAGTTGGGTGGTGGGTGTGTTAAGCGTTCCGAGGAACTACCTGAGAGAGAGAGAGAGGGAGGGAGGGAGGGAGAGAGACTCCGTTACAGAAATGTTGCAAACCCACGAACCTTCCCCTCCCCTCTTCTTCTCTCCTTCCCCATCGCTGTGCTAAACAAAACCTTCGGAGGCCCTTTGACCTGTTAACCACCATTTGGTGGGGGTAAGCGCATCTCCGCGGCGGCCCAGAGCAAGTATCAGAGGCATCGGAGAAGGGGACTTACCAAAGCACATACTTTTGTTTGAAATTCTGTGGTGAATTATTTTGTAAAAGGTACAAAAACTGGAGGTGAACACAAAAGCACCTAACTTCCTCAGGCAGTATACCCACTTTCTCCCAGTCACGGGGATCACAAAAGAAAAAAGCAAACTTTAGAACAGTGGTTTTCAAACGTTTTCGTCTCATGGTACCCATAAACTAATCATTAAAATTCTGTGGCGCACCAAAAAAATATACTTTTTGCCAATCTGACAAAAATAGGCATAATTTTGAATCATTCACACAGGACGGCTATTGTTGTGTTGGCTGTTGTCATTTTTTAAAATTTGACAATTGAAGGGCAAAGAGGTCAGAGGCCCTGACGAAATAGCCAGGTATTGCCAATTTTAGAAATTCTTGCGGCACGCCAGTTGAAATCCTCAGCTTTAGAGCATCAACGCAAAACCTCTATGGACTTCGGTGTAAATATGATAACGCACTGACCAAAATGAGCCCACGTGTTATCTTATAGTGACAGGGGTTTGCGTATACTTACACATAAGGAAAAGGGTGAGCCCTGTCAGGCAAGGAAATCATGCTAGCCCTCACGTCCAAGGATATAAATGAACACAGCAATCAATTGTTCAAGCAC
This sequence comes from Mormoops blainvillei, assembly GCA_004026545.1. NCBI lineage: Eukaryota > Metazoa > Chordata > Mammalia > Chiroptera > Mormoopidae > Mormoops > Mormoops blainvillei. Next base: position 99,603 of record PVJD01003859.1, on the reverse strand, counting down.
ACGCTTAAGAATGTCTCTCTACTAAGAAGTACCAACTTCAAAAGAGCTTCTATTTTAGAAACACATGCCACAGGTCACTAGGAGAAATGCTTTTTACGACAGCGTACTCCGTCTGTCATCGGCGCGGCCAGCTACATGTGGCGTTATGACAGATGTTTATTTTGTGGTACTAGCCTGAAAATCTTCAATTCAAAGATCATTACAGCACGATGACTCATCTTCATGGTGGCATGCAGACGAGGATGAGTTCCCAATGTTTCCTTCGTCACTGGGGAGTGTATTTAATAGATATTCACCGTGAAGTTATATCTGGTTATGCTTTTTCTTCTGAAAATATTATCTTAAATTATTAAAAGTGTCCTAGGAATAAAGTGCATTACAGTGTTCTCAATATGTTGACGGATACTCATTTTCAAGAAAGAAATCATATAATCACAGGACGGTGCTCGGCGAAGGGATAGGTTTGGGCTGCAGTGGAACCTGGACCCTGCTTCCAGGCGGTGCGCTGCCTGGGGCCCAGAGTCTCCTTCCTAATCCCCACAGTGTCGCTGTGCAGCTTGTGCTGGGCTCCCAGGGGTCCCTCACGCCTGAGTGCATCCGACTCAGCTATCCTACTGAGCCGTCCACCAAACAGAAGCAGTTCTAATCCCCGACCTCCTCGAGGGCAGGGAGACACAGGGCAGGACCACTAGTTCCAACTTTCTGCCCACTTGGGAAACACAGCAATTTTTATATGCCCTCGGGTTCCACTCTAGGTATATGGGAGCTTAGGGTGTTTTCTCTAGAACTCTTTGGCCTGGGAGCCCTTTGCTTTTCTTAGATAACTTCCTGTCTTAGTTGTAGCTCAAGCCCCCAAAGGACCAAACCAAAACAACATTTAGCCACTATGTCCACCCTTTAAAACTAAATGCTGCACTCCTTACTTAAGGTTTGTAGAAGTGAATAAATTCCCACCTTGTAATGAGGTCCAGAACGAACCTATCAAAGAACTAAGTGTGAAGAAGCTGACAGTGCTTTTGCAGAGGCCCTGTGGAAAGTATGGAACTTCTGCTCCTGGTCCCGTCAGAGAGGGGAGCGCGCACGTCCCCCTTCTCCGAAACCCAGCGATAGGGGCTTCAAGGAGGCCTTTGTGACAAAAACCCTCTGAAATCTGAGGAGTTTGTGCATCTTGTACAATTCTGATCCCATGCAACCGACTACCCACCATCATGGTATAACCCCTGCGTATTCCTGTTTCAATGGAGATGGCCCCAAGAGAAGAAAATAACACTATAGCTGACCTTGCCAATAATAATTAGAGTGTGATGTGATAAATATTCTAATGAAGGGGCCGAGTTTTTAAAAAATTCATTTTTCAATTACGGTTGACATGATGCATTATATTAGTTTCAGGTGTACGACGTAGTGATTCGATGTTTATATACCTTATGAAGTGATCACTCTGATAAGTCTCATACCCACCTGGGATTATACGGAGTTATTATAATATTACTGACTCTATTCCCTGTGATGTACTTTACACCCTGTGACCACTTTGAGCCTGGCAATTTGTAGTTCTTAATCTTTTCTTTTCACCTTTTGGCCTATTCCCTAACCCGCCTCCCATCTGGTGACCATCAGCTTGCTCTCTGTATCTGTGAGTTTGTTTGTTCATTTCTTTTGTTTTTTAGATTCCACAGAGAAGTGAAACCATATGGTGTTTGTGTTTCTCTGACTCTTTTCACTTAGCGTAATACCCTCTAGGCCCATCCGTGTTGCTGCAAATGGCAAGATTTCATTCTTTTTAATGGCTGAGTCATGTTCCATTGTATATGTACCACCTCTTCTTTGTCCGTCCACCTACTGACGGACACTTGGGTCACTTGTCCATCTTGGCTGTTGTAAATAATGCTGTAATGAACACAGGGTGCATATATCTTTTAGAATTCGTATTTTGGATTTCTTTGGATAAATACCCAGAAATGAAATTGCTGGGTGTTAAAGTAGTTCTGTTTTTAATTTTTTGATGCCCCTCCGTCCTGTTTCCCACAGTGGCTGCGCCCGTTCGCGATCGCACCGACAGTGCGCCCGGGCTCCCCTTTCTCCGCATCCTTGCCCCCACTCATTTGTTGATTTATTGATGACAGCCATTCAGGCAGGTGTGAGGTGATATCTCATTGTGGTTTGGGTTTGCATTTCCCCAACGATTCTCAACCTTGAGCATCTTTTCATATGCCTGTTGGCCGTCCGTACGTCCTCTCTGGAGAAGTGTCTGTGCCTTCTGCCCATTTTTTTAAGGTGCCAAGTTTGAAGAGAGTTAAAGGAAGAGGAATGGTTAGCCCTGACTAGAGGAGCCTTTGAAAGCTGATGAGAAGGATGAAGGTTTGGGAGGAATGACAGAAGGCAAACTGGAGTTATCTAGCAAATGAGATAATCTGCGCGGAAGCAATAGATGTGCTGCTTCTGATGGAAGGAAGACTAGCGTGCTTTGGCTAGTGGAAGGGGGTTGGACTTTGCTGAAGTGGGGGCTCATGGTCAAAGGTGGCCTGGAGAAGCAGCCAGGGGAGACTTTGATAGTTTCTGCAGTCAGCCAAGTATCCCAGAATATTCCAAACTGAGGTTGTGTGACAGGAGACTTTTTTCTGTATGATTTAAAGATGAAATGATCACTAAATCCGAAGATGAGAATGTTTGTGAATCAATAATAAAATGGACACCGTAATTTAAACGCTACATGGTTCTGACAAGAAGTGGTCATACAAGTAAATGCAAAGTCCACTCTGTACCTGAATGACACCTGAGAGAAACAGTAAGTTCTGTTGTTTACTTTTTTCTCGATACCATAAATTCCCACAGAAAGAGCCAGTGGGGCCGCTGCATGTATAGGCTTGAGTAATATCTTCCGTATTTTTACTCAAGGTATTTTCACCTGTGTGTGGGAAAAAAATAGTAATATCTGATTTCTTCTTGGGCTGATTGTGTTTATTGCCTTAAAATGCTAAAAAAAATGTAGGTTTTTAATTCTCTTGATAATTTAGTTCACTGGATGCTAGGTCACAGCTTTCATGTGTGAGACTTTAAAAACCTGTGCTATGCTTAGAGGTTTTACTGCTTCTCAGAAGAAGAAAATGCAGATCAAACATGTGATCTTTTCCAATGTTTTTCCTTACAATTATAGAAAAATAATCAAACTTTCCTAAACTTACCAAGAAGTGCATTCAATTTTTTTAAGAGCTCCAAATCCATGTCACTTCACTTTGTTTAAATAATCTTGGCCTCTAATTTTAAGTGTTAGAGTTGATTTTGTTGGAATTTGTCCCTGACGCAACTCTAAAACAACCACTTCCACAAACATTCTTTCCAAGTTCTCACATGGAAAGAAGATCCTTCAGCTGTTTCATTTTTAATCAGGTGCCTCCCCCTCTCAGTGTGAGTGAGCTCCAGCCTGGAGCCCGGGGTGGGGCGCACTGGGGCAGTTTCCTCAGGCCTGAATGCTGATGAAGTGATAACTTCAAAGATGTCATTGGCTCACCACAGCAGCCTGGCAGCTGCAAGGCAGGGACTCCAGTGGTATGTCCTGGATGATTCATGCCCTTTGTGACTGGAATAGACTTACACAGTGACTTCTTGGTATGTCATCTAGCTCCCACTCCCATTACTACTAGGAGAATTAATAAGAGCTGTCTAGGAAATGGTGCCATCTTGTCTCAGAAAACATCTTTGCGGCCCTGGCTGGTGTGGCTCAGTGGACTGAGCATCAGCCTGAGAACCAAAAGGTTTGATTTCCCCTGGTGAGACCACATGCGTGGGTTTCAGGCCAGGTCCCCAGTTGGTGGCGCACGGGAGGCAACTGATAGATGTTTCTCTCTCTCTATTTCTCCCTCCCTTCCCCCTCTCTCTAAAAAAAATAAATGAAATCTTAAAAAGAAAATCCATCTTGTTCATATAACCCTGTTGACATTTTAAAACTTGGGGAATTCCAGGCTTGTCACTATCTTCCAGGCGTCTTGTTCTCAAGCCACAGAGAATGTCTTTCACTGAGGCAGCCTGATGGTTTAGTGTCACGTGGCTTTGATAAGACTTCTGAATCAGAGCGAAAGGGCGGTTTGTGTGGGATTATGGTTAGGGTTAGGGTTAAGGCCACTCCCTCTCACCCTTCTTGTCTCCTGCTTTCTCCCCCAATGAATGTAATTTGTATTCTTCTCACTGAGCATCCAAGTCAGCAGGTAAATTCATGGTCCATGGTGCATAAGCTTTTCTGTCACAGCTCTACAACATAAATATGCATAGAAACAATTCATTACAGTCACATTTTAGTAATTTAAGATTAATATAACCCACAGTCAGTGACATAAAATATGTCATGGCAATCAAAGTGCATTCTTTGGGACAAAATACTCTCTGGCACAGAAATATTAACTCAAACCATATATACTACTGAGAGTAGATCAGAAGACAAACTAAAAGGAAAAAAAAAGATGTATTTCATTGAAACTCTAAAACCTTTAAATATATTGTTGCTGTAACTTTAAGAATTACAAGATATATTTAATATAAACATGGAGAATAGGTAGTTTGAGTATGCATTAAGTTAATCCATAAAATTTTAGTGACAGCCAAGGCTGCTTTCCAATATTGCTTATGAACATTATATTTTCCAGTTTATAAGGAAGCCCTCTCATTCACTTTCATTAGAGTGAATTTGGTCGAACAATTTTTCAAAGCGATGTTGATCGTTAATGGAGAGTTAGTGCCTCCCACTTTGACTCATATTCCTGTAAGCTAAGGCAAAACACAGGCCATAGAGCTATTCCCAGAAAGCAAAGTCTAAAATCGGGCACAACGAATATTACCATGTAGCCTCAACGAGACTGATTACCCACTATGTGTAATGGGCTCAAAAATTAGTTCATATTCAGGTCTCTGAAAAGTCCCATTTTGCTGATTTGCTGCCCCCTCCAGTATGATAGCTCTCTGAAATAGTTACTTAATATTTGGTCTCCTGAATAAGCCGAATTAAATCGAAGGAAATATTTTTGCTAGAATCTTAACCACAGACATTCTCCCAAAGAGTCAAACGTCATAGTCCCTTATTTTCTTGACTTAGCTCCCTTGGGGTAAAGGTTAGCATATTATTAAATGCCCGCTCTATACCAAGCATTGGTTTACTCGCTTTCACACATGTAATCTCATTTAATTTTTAAATGGGGGGAAAAAAACCCAACTCCCTCAGCGACATCAGTCAGAGGAAAATGTACTGAAATTTTTGAAACTACTATAGCTCTGGCGTGGGTTACATCCAGTGTAAGTGCGTCTTCCCAGGCTGCGTGTTCTCAGACAGACTTTGGCCTGATTATTTGACTAGGTATTGTTGCCATGCTTCCTGAAACAAAGTGAATTTGTTTCACATCTGTTCTGTGTCCACAGTACTTTACATTATCTTGATATAATAGGCATTTGTTTTGCTTACTCGCAGACCGTGGCGCTGAAGGCTGCTCGGTATTGCTTCGCGTTGATCCTAGTTGCTTCTGCGATTTCTCTGGGAACAGTGAAAAAGCTTATGCCCGTTCCGAACAGTCTGTTTCCACTTTGATCTTTATCACTGCGCTTCTGCTGTGCTTCATCCACTTTCACAGTGTCACGACTGGAATTTGTAGACGCCGCCTCAGCTATGTGCGTCTGTGAGCTGCTCTCGCTCCTTACCTCGAGGATTTTAGGGAGAAGCTGGGGAAGAAGAGTTGAAAAACCTGTCGTGCTAATATTTCTCCGTAGCAGTGCTGAGAGGGCATGTCCTAACAAAACCTTCACCGCCAGACCCTCCTCCTCAATGTCTCAAGGACTTTGCTTATCTTACCACCGATCTCTTCTGATTCATGGTGCTCTCCTCTGTAAATCATTCCTGTAGGAAAGGTAACTCGAACAACTCACTCACGGCTTAGAAAAACTAAAGTCCCCTTGACCCACTTCCCCTTCCATTAGAACTCCATTTTTCCCTTCCCCTTGGTAGCCAAACTTGATGGAAAACCCATTCACATGTCCGCTCTCTATTTCCTCACCACCCAACCAAGCTTCGGTTCATTCCAGTTTGGCTCAGCCTCCAACCAGCAACGGAACTGTTCTTATCAGTGAACTCCGCTTTTCCGAATTGCTTTGGATAGTTTTCACTCATGTTATTCAGATTCTTGGTGGCATTTGACGCAGTTATTCTATCCACTTTTCTCCAAATATTCTTCTCTACCGGTTTCCCCGGGCTTTTCCCCCTCCGTGGCTTCTCCTTCTAGGTTTGCTTCGTCCTCATTTGCCTGCGCTGTAAAGTTTGGAAGCTGTGAGGGCCAGATCCTAGACTTTCTCTTACCTTTTGCCATTCTCCCTTTGGTTATTTTATGCATTCTTCTGGCTTTAAATATTATACAGTTAAGGCCACTCTCCCACCCAAAAGAAAAATATTCTTTCTTGCCCAGGAGAAAGATAGAATTGGAAAGTATCATTTAGGACCTTTTCACTTCATCTCATCTTGCCAAAAAAAAAAAAATCAGTAGGGAAATATTCTTTTATTTTGTCTTACAATTAAGTATTTGAAAGTCCTCACATGAATATTTTCTGTTATTAGCTTCCTCTCTTCTGTGTGGTCTTCATTCTCCAACACCTGTCAATGTTCCCTGAGGTCCTGTGAGTGTCACTGAGTCCACAGACAGCTCTGTGCCTGGTGATGGCGTGATTCTTTCAACTGTATGGTATGATAGCTACAATCCAGGACTTCCCAGTTGGAGACTTAAGAAACATACCATAAAAGAGTTTTGTGTCAGGACAGACAGCACTCTATATCCTTATAAACATACGTGTAACAATTGGCATGACAACCAGAAGAAGAATAGGGAAATAGCAGCTCGGGTAGTCTAGGGCAGTGGGTAAGGGAGACCCTTTCCATCCCCGGGCCACTGCTTTAATGATTCAAAGGAGCTGTGGCACAGTCCTAGCACAGGCTATCAATGGCCTTAAACATAATCATCTATTTGCCTCAACAATTCCAATTCAGAGGAATTTTTCTCGAGAAATAGTCAAAAATAGGCAAAAAATTTGACCTGTAAGAATGTGTTTTAGAATGTTATTCATAATAGAATTTGAGTTGCATAGATCCACTATCAAAGTATATTAATTTTGATAGAAAAACTAAACAGCATACTAAAGAAAAATATATGTACCAGTTATGTAAAATAACACGATAAAAAACAAAAGATTGAAATGGAAACTATGTAGAATAAGATATTAATAGCGGTAATCACTGCATATTTAATTTTTGGGTAATATTTGTGTAGTTTTCTGTATTAAATTTTTAAAGTAATAATTACGTACTGTATTACTGATCAGAAAATTTAAATGCATAGTAAGCACCTATATACCCTCTCCTAAAGGCTCCCCTTAGCAGAGGAGAGAGCAGTGTGATTCCTCCACCCAGACACTGCGTCTGACGGCCACTGCGGCCACGCCCGTCTCTTCTGCTTGCACGTAAATCAAAACCTTGACTTATTGGTGTAGTGTGTGTCTGAAATATTTGTCATTACTTATCTTATTAATTCCTAGGGAGTAGAAGTGAAGCCTGATATCTTTGCTCTATATCCCCTTTATAAGCAAAGATGTGATACGTAGGGAAATTTATTTTTAATTTCATTTCACTTTTTGCTTTGATTTCTTCCTGAATATTTTTATTGTGAACTACCATAGAGCTAAAATTGAGTGAAATGAATCACATCAGTTTAAAGGACAATAGTGAAATTATGATCTGTGTATTCATCGCTCACACTAAGAAACACGCCCTTCGAATTCCAGCGGGCGGCTTCCCTGGGAGCCCCAGGGACTGACGCGCATCTTTCATGGAGCTGCCGAACAACAGCAGCGACAACAGCTACAAAACCATGTGACTGTCTCGGTCGCACTCCCACTGGTGGGAGGAGAAAGACTTCCACTTGTTCCCAACATTTGCACATCTAGTGTTGAGCGATTTTAATTTAATTTTAATTATTATTAAATTGCTGAATATAAAATTGAACTTTATTATGGATGTAAAGTTCTTTGATATTCAGGAGGCTGATCTTCTTTACATAGGCTTATGACCTATTTGCATTTCTTCTTTTGTGAAATACTTATGAATATTTAAACCACTCTTCTATTTGATCATTGCTTTTATTGACCTATAGATGTTGCTTATATACTGTGAATAAAAATCCTGTGTTAGCAATAGGCATTATTCTGGCGGTGTGTGCCTTATATTTTCACTCTATGATCCAGCAAACCCAGTTTTGGCTATATATCCAATAGAATCGAATTCGGCATCTCAAAGAGGTAGTCGTACCCCTGTGTTTATTGCAGCACTAAGATGTGGAAACAACCTAAACGTCCATCGACGGGTGGATGGATACAGACGTGTGCTATACATGCAATGGAATCCTATTCAGCCTTTACAGAGAAGGAAGTTCTGTAATATGCAAGAACAAGGGTGAACCCTGAGGACATTATACTACGTGAAATAAGCCAGTCACAGAAAGACAGATACTGCATGATTCCACCTCTATGAGGGGATCTGAAACGGATTAATGGAGAGTGGAGATGGTGGTTACCAAGCGCTGGGGGCAGCTAACAAGGGGGAGTTGGCTTACGTTTCAGTTAAGAAGTTACTTAAGCTCTAATGATGTGTCGTACACCGTTGTATCTCTGGCCAACAGTGACGAATATCGTACATTTAAAATTTTAATGGAGTAGATCTCATCATAAGTATTCCTGTCACAGTAAAATAAAATAAAGTGGCGATTTTTAGCATTTGTTATGTTTCATTTACATTTGATTTTTTAATGAGCAAGCCATTGGATTCCAGCTTTGATGATGATGATGATGGCGAAATAACAGCAAGAAACCTTTGAGCGTGAACTACACGTCGAGCTCAGTGTTAGTCTCTTTCAGTGTATTTTCCGCGAATAATAGCTGCTGCTGCTGCTGCTGCTGCTATTATCCCCAAAGGACACTGAGGGCTAGAGTTGGGAAGCACTTCTCCCAAGGCGTGAAGGTAAGAAGTGGTCGAGCTGGGATTCCACCCCAGGCCTGTGTGATCCCGTGCGGGCCCGGGCTGTCAGTCTCCGTGCTACTCCAGACAGGTCGGTTCGGATCTGCAATGGCCTCTTTCTTTCCATGGCAAGCTCTTTGCTTTTTCTTGCCCGTCTCCAAACTCACTTTTGAAAAAAAAATTTTTTATTTATTTTATTTTTAGACAGGCGAAGGGAGGGAGGAAGGGAGAGAAACATCACTGTGTGGTTGCCTCTCGCGCGCCCGCTACTGGGGACCTGGCCCGCAACCCGGGCATGTGCCCTGTGACAGGGGAATGGAACCTGTGACCCTTTTGTTCCCAGGCGCCCAATCCGCTGAGCCACAGCAGCCAGGGCCCAAACTCCCTTTTTTATTTCCCACAGCTTCATGTAAAAAATTATGTTGATAGTGGTTCAAAAAGGGCGAAAGCCGTCCCCATCAATGAGAGTAGAATTCACATCTTTTCCACCGATGAAATTCTAGCTGAACATAGGCAGCAAATTTGCACTTTTAAATTTGCAATGGTTTGATTTTACAAGCAGGTGAAGTGTGACTATACTGAATAGTAACCATTTCTTAACCTCTTCATGGGAAGGGTTGGATAGTTTGTGGTTTCTATTCTTGTATGAAACAGTGAGATGTCTTGGAGTAACCAGGGGAGGCTCACTGCGACTTAGTTGGAGATTAGATTCTAATCTTCTAATGCTGACGTTTTGATCCTCCAAAGTCTGTAAAATGATTTAGCTGCAAAGCTGTAGAAAGATTCAGTTGTTCTGAGGAATTGTGCTGGTTTTTGTTGGTAACTTCGAATATATTTTCAAAACCAAGAAATGATAGAATTTTAGAGCTTATCTATTTGATCTACGGCGTAATCTAGTTCTATTTCCTTGTTTCAACAATGGAATATTATAAAAACGCATTCCGAGGCAATTAAATTACCAGCCGGGTGTTTCACATCCAGCCAGAGGAGAGGAGGCCAGAGCCAGTATATGTCTCTTTTTGCTGTGAATTTACAAATGAATATTGAATTGTTTGTCTAAGGTGGAAATGGTACTTTTTTTGTGTAAACATCTGTTAGTCCTAGAAAATAATTCTATAATGACTAGTGCAAAATTTCACAGCCAGCTCACTCAGCTATATCAAACCGTAATAATTAGAGCCTTCTCTAATTAGACTGCTACGATTCAACCATACACAGTTGTGAGTCAGGCATTTTGTTATGAATTTCAACCTGTGTGCATTCATACTTTATGAGGTACTTACATATATAAATCGTTTGTGTGCTTCGTTGGTATGGAATTAGTTGGTCCTAAGAAATAATTTTAAGATGATAACATTGGCCTCTGTGTACATTTGAATGCAAAACAGTGGAAAATAAAACAGGGCTTCAAGTTACGTAACTGAAGAATCAGAGCTTAGGTTAGAAAGGCATGAAAAATAACACGAAGGCCCAGCCGTCAGTGTATGTGTGGTCAGCAAGAAGACTCGCGCACGCAGACTTGACTACGTGACACGCCGTAGAGATATGTAATGGGGCCGACACATTTCCTGAAAACTTGTCTTGCCAAACGTTGCCCTGTTTACAGTATTTCTCTGCATACTAAGGTATTGCTCTGGCACATTCAATGTGGACAAAGAGCCTGTTGTTAATGCAAAAAATTCCCCCTCCCCTTTTCGTGTCATTTGATACCTCAGGGCCACAAGTGATCTAAAGCTGTCTGGGTGCTGAAGCACAAAAATGGAAGGAGGCAGTTAGGATGTTTGTACTCCAGCTCTTGGGTGGGAAAGTTAGTAAGCTCTGTTTGTTTTTTCGAAGCGTTATATAGATGAGGATCTGTGGCGTGTTCATTTTTCCTTGGCCCCGTTCCCATACCCTAAGCCAGATCATGCTGCTAGGGGTAGGTATGTATTTCCTTGACTCCTGAGACCTGCACTTGGGTGGGAACTCACTTGCAGATCGTAGATACAGAGTCTTTGTTTGTGTCCTGTGGCAATGGGAGCTGCGGAGGAGCTCGTTCATCCTGGAGCTGCTTGGGCTAAAATAAGGGACCAACACTTAAAGGTCCGCAAGTGACACAAGCTGGAACTCGTGGACTGATTGTCTACGAAGACAGTCATGAATGATTTCTCCTGTCCTGTTCATGCACGCCCGCCTTCCACCAGGTGGTCAGGTGTATGTTTCGCCCTTTGAACTTAAGCCAGCCTTGTGATTTACTTTGATCAATAGAATGTAGCAGAAAGGATGTTCTTGACTTTTGAGCTCAGACCTTCAGAGACCTTGCAGTTTCCCCTTTAGCTATTTGGAAACCGGCTGCTGCTGAGGTAAGTCCGAATGTCCCTGTAGAATGAGAGACCCCAAGGCAGAGGAAGAAGCCCAGGGGAACTGCAGCCATCTCAGCCGCTCAAGCGAGGCAGTAGACGTGTGCGTGAGGATATCTTGGACTTTCCAGAAGCTCCACGTGCAGCAAAAGCACTGCTCAGCTGAAGCCAGCCAACCCTCAGCATCATGAGAAATACTGAATTCTGGTTGTTTTAAGTTGCCGGTTTTGGGGGTACTTTGTTATGTATCAATTGACAACGAAAATAATTCTACTACAGTTGGCACAGCAGCCCCTACCCTCAGCAAATCCGTGTGTGTGTGTGTGTGTGAGAGTCTGCTGCATTTGAGACTTCTGATTTTGCCTTTTCCAAACTTTAATTTCTTAAAAATTTTTTTTTCTTTTATTGATTCCAGAGAGAGGGGAAGGGAGGGAGAAAGAGAGGGAGAGAAAGATTGATACGAGAGAGAAACATCGATCTGTTGCCTCTGGGATGGGCCCGACTGGGGATCAAACCTAAAACCCAGGCATGCGACCTGACCGGAATTGAACCCGCAACCTTTCGGTTTGTGGGATGACACCCAATCAACTGGGCCACATCAACCAGAGCTCAAAACTTTAATTTCTGAGGCACCTTTGTCTCCTGATTCTCTTCTAACCTTAATTCTTTTTCATTTCCATTATCAAACCCCTTCCTTATCTCCCTATTAAATGCTGATGGTTCCAAGGCTTGAATCTTGTCTCCCTTCTCTCTTTGTGGTATATAGTCCCTTTCACGCCTTCTTTCATAAGCCACGTGTCCCAACCATCTATTTCCTAAATCGCCAACATTTCTGACTTAAACCAGATCCCTTTCAGTCATTTAGACTCTTGTCTTCAATTTTGTGCTGGAAAACTTTGTTTAATTGTCTAAATATTTCGCTCTGGCTGGGTGGCTCAGTTGGTTGAAGCATCGCCCTGTACACCAAAAGGTTCATTCCCCAGTCCAACTGATGTTTCTCACATCGACGTTTCTTTCTCTCTCTTTTTTCCATCTCCCTCTCTCTCTCTCCCTCCCTTCTCCTCTCTCTAAAATCAATAAACATATCCTTGGGTGAGGATTTAAAAAATCTTAGTTTAGGTATTCCTAAACTAAGCTCCTAAATCCTTGCCACAAAATTAAGTGTGTATGATTTAAAAAATATTACTTAATCTACTCATTCACATAATGTTCCGAGCCTTAACCTGCGGCGATCTGCCGCTGGCCCCTCTGTTGTGGCTAATCAGCCGCTGTGTTTTTACAGCTCTAACTGGAATGTGTCCCTCGGGCCTGTCTCTTCCTTTTCTCTGATTTAATCTAAGGCTCCCGATATTTATTACCCAAGTGAAATTTGCTCTCTCCTACGTTGTTTCCTTGTCTTTATTCCTTATTTCAATGAAACGGATTTTTCCAACATGCAAATAAAATCATGGAACTTCCTACCTTAAATCACTCAATGGCTCCCTTAACTACAGCAGAACTTCCTACTTGGGGTACTGGGCACAAGGACGCGTGTGCACAGCAGTGAGCCTGTCATGTTTAACAACCTGCTCTCCATGAGGAAGAAGAAATATGTGTGTGTAATGAACACATATACTCGTACGTATACACGTGTGTGCCTGGATATGAACATACAAAGTTTAGTATATTTTACTGATGTGAAGAATGCACAGCGTATAATTTACAAATGACAAAAAAGTGCAATACTCCTTCTTGAAATTCAATATAGCCAATTGATTCTAATGGACTACTTTTGTTGATTTTTGCTGAACCATTGGATCTGCAGTCAAGCTATTATTGCAATTGTTAAACAACTATCATTCTGACATGAATGTTAATGATATTTTCATTTACATTAAGATTCAGATGAACGTGAACAGTGATGACATATGTTGGAACGCCACTCGTTAGTAACAAACAGCTTCGTGGCTGAATCAAATAATAGTTTTCCAATACTGGAAGTACGCTTCTGCAATTTGCTTATGCTATTTATGATATTCCAGCTACAGCTTCACAATATTTTCAGTGTAATCTGCATTATTTATGTGTTCTCCATCACTTTCCTAAGCTCAGATGACTAATAAAACGATGAGTAAAAACTTGATTTGTAGTGTTTGCTTATTTTTGTCTGTTGCAAATACTCCCGCTATGGCCAATTTCAAGTCACCAACATGATGTCACTCTATTACTTTTGTCTTTTAATATAAGTTATTTGATTTTAGGTTTATAGAAGGTGATATTTAATAATGGCCATGTTTATCAACCAGCTTGCAAAGTTCCCCAAATTTGAACAACTGGCTCTGTTTAGTCACTATTATTAGCTGGTCCCAGCACTCAGCTCGGGGTACCCAAGACCCTGATCGCTTGCTGCAAAGGAAGCCTGTGGGGCGTGGGCCTCAGTGACAGTTGAGTTCTTGGCCCCCCTCCTCACATGGAGAACTCCTGCTGACCTTTCACTTCCTCAATGACGTTTCAGTGGAACTACTATCCCTTGTCCACGCAAACAGAGAAGACGTCCTCCTTTGTGCCCGTTCTAACTTTCTCCACCTCTTGCAACATCTGTCACATACGCTGTGACCATTATCATTACTTTACTCAGTCTTCAGGGTCTGCAGCAAAGAACTACGACCCTTGACAGGCATGCGGTTTACATGGAAGGTGAGTGGGCTGTCCGGGGGGGTGATGGTGGTGGAAAACAGAACGTTGAAAATCGCCACCAGGATGCAGGGCTCTCCGCCATCCCGGGCAAACTCCCTGGCACGACATCATCTCACAGGGGAAACCGAAGCGCCTCGCTCTCCTCGGGGTCAGTGAGAGGGCGCCGAAGAGGATGGGGGGCAGGCTGCGGGGGCTCTCCTCCGTGAAGGGGCGGCCCGCTCCGGAGAGGGCCGGAAGGACTACAGAAGGCTCTCTTTCTGGGAATCTGGCAAGATACCACATTATGAATTTCGTTGGAAATTTTAAAGACACCAAAGTAGGCAGAGAGAACAAAATCCTCAGCCCTAAGTATATAAGCTTCTAGTTAGTGTTTCCTTAACACGCACAGCACCTATGGATCCACCAGTATTATCACCACTTCCGACAAAGAAACTGCAACACCGATAGGAAACAGCGTTTCCTAGGAGCGTTTGTGACACTCCAGACATGACTCATAATGTGCTTGGAGTTCAAAAGCCAAACTTTTAAAGGCTGGATTCAGTCTAACTTGCCTTCTTCCGACTTACTGTGGGGCTCACTATCTCTCTCGCTTCTCAGGCTGTATTTGGGAAAATACGAAAACCAGCAAGGTTGATGACAGAGGTCTGAAACTAAGCCGGTTTCTTATCATCTTGCCTGCATTCCTTTCAAACCCGCCCTGCTGGGCTGCACGTAGGTTGGCCAAAGATGGTAGCGCACCGAGGCTCTGTACACCCACGGGGAGTCCTTGCCAACAGAGCGGAGGGCTCTCCCTAGAGACTGATGAAAAAACCTGAATGCTGCCCACACTGAAGTCACAGGTTGCCACGGATTAGTAATAATATAAACAGATACATTGGTTGACTACCCACTGTACTCAGTGCTGATATTTCACTAATTTTGTAACACTGGTAAAGCTAATTGTTTGCAGTAAATAAAATTTACCAATTGGCTGAATATGTTCATGCCTGAAACTTGTATAGTAGAAAACCTTGTATCTAATGTCTACAGTTAGAGATAAAATCCAAAGGCTCAATGAGGTAGATTTTCTCACCGACTATCACATAGGTGGAAAGTGACAGAACTAAATTCTAATGCAGGCCCAACACCAAATGTATGTTCCTTACCCTATTAAATAAAAGTATGCTTCACGATTAGACATTAAAGTTCTAGTTCACGCTCTCAATCGTGTCAGCCCTAAGTCCACACCATCTTTAAGTACGGAGGGTAACGATGAGGACGTAAATCCTTCCCCCATGGGCTGAGATACAAACATCTGAAATATCAGGGTGCCAACATTCATGTCTATAGATTTGCAGATGTTTACTGAAATGTAGAAAATTATAGATCTCCTATGTTGCGAGGCACACTCTGTGTAATGTCTCTCGCTGACCAAGGACCAGGAAATGCCTGAAGTGCGGCTGGCGTCCCAATAAGCATGAGAAGCGTCCCTGCCACTGAGGGACTAACACTGCAGTGGAAGAAGGCAGGTCATGGCCACATAAGTGAAAAGTGAACACACAAATGGCCATGATCATTACGGACCGTGAAACCCATTATGAGGGAAATGCACAGTGTGACGGGCAGAGAATAATGAGAAGGTGGCTATAAAAGCCAAATGACTTGGTACTGCTATTTCCTTCGACAGCAGCAGCATCAATAGCGAGCAGGTCGACAGTGTCTAGGAAGGGAAAGGATCACTGGTAGATGCTCCCTGTGCATCAAGCTCCCTGTACAATCGGGGTGACCTGAGAAAGAATCCTCTGTTCGGGATGACACGCCGATTGATGTTGCAGACGCTCAGAGAACAGAAAGCTGACCTTCATGTAAAACCTCAGTGTTTGTCGGCAACTTTTTGTTCTTTCTAGGATGTTAACAAAAGATGTTTTTGTTTCTTGTTTGGAAAACTAGTCTCCTATGTCTGCCCTGAAGACAGGACTGCAGCTGTGGGCTCCTGCGTTAGGGACAGTGGGTGGTCACGGTGGCAGGGCCACGCGCCCTGGACACTCTTGGGTCCATGGTAGCTCTGCTGTGTCCTCGCCCAGGTCAGGAACGCTTATTAAAAAAAAAAAATCTCTAAGATGAGTTTGTTGTGTCGTTCACCAAATGATTACTGAGATTCAACCCAGCTCCGGTAATTTCTGATTTTGTGCTCAG
Source organism: Mormoops blainvillei (assembly GCA_004026545.1). Lineage (NCBI taxonomy): Eukaryota > Metazoa > Chordata > Mammalia > Chiroptera > Mormoopidae > Mormoops > Mormoops blainvillei. The sequence goes on along the minus strand of PVJD01003859.1, from coordinate 83,379 downwards.
ATTTGAATTATATATATAAATATGTAAATTATCTGTGCCTGCTGAGACAGGGAGTGAATGTGAAAAGTGGATTTCATGCTGTCTGAGCTATCTTTTAAATTCTGGATATTGGTTCAGAAACCTTAAAGACATTACTCTAAAGTTATTTCGTATAAATACTGCCTGACTGATTCGCAACTTTCTAGTCCTTTTTGAAGAGGAAACTGCAGCCCTGAGACGTGATGGGCCCAGCTACTGTCCTTGCATCAATGGCTAGACTGACACCAGGCTCCAGATCTAACCAACCCTCCCACTGCTACCGCAGCTTTCTCTCAGAATAACCCTGGGTCACGTCCTTTCACATATTAATATTTCAATCTGAACCAGCCATGTTCTGTTTCTGATCTCATTCCTTTGCTCTTTACTGTTCATTGTAAATTAATTAATATTATTGCAATTTTGGAGCTCTAATTCAACCAATATCATGGTAACCTATTTCTAATTCTAGACCATTGGACCATATCTCTAAGACAAAAGGGTAGGGAATGTGTTGTAATTTAATTTCCCTGCTTTGTTTTTTCTTGTTCCTTTTGAGCTCTGCTCTTAACGATAAAGCCAAATTATTGCACTATCAGTGAAACGCTGAGTGTTCTTTTGTCTATACAGAGTTTCAGATTTTATGACAGTGCAATCTAGACATTTACAGAAAAGAGTCAAGTTTCACAGTGTTATTTTTGTGTGTGAAAATGTTCTTTATACCAAGTCCATCAAATGGAGAAGCAAAGTAGGAATTTTCATTGTGAATACTCTTTTTAAAAATTCTCTAAAGAATCCAGTTACCCTCCAATGAAAGCCTATATCCAGATAAAAATTTATAACACTAATGTTAATCGCAGCATTATTTACAATAGTCAAAGAGTAGACACAACCCAGATGTCCATGAAAGGAGGAATGTTTCATTGGATAAACAAATATGGTATATCTAGACAATGAAATATTATTTGACACTAAAAAGGAATGAAGTACTGACATATGCTACCATATGCACGAATCTTGATAACCTTACACCAAGTGAAAAAAACAGTCATAAGACTTTACATATTGTATGATGGTTTACACAAAAAGCCCAGAATGTGCAACTCTCTACAGATAAAACATATATTAGTGGTTACCTGAGACTGGGAGGGAAAAATGGAAATAACTGCTGTTGGGTACAGGGTTGTTTTTAGGGATGATGAAAATCTAAAATTAGATTGTGGTAATACTTGCATTATTCTGTGAATATACAAAGCCACTAAATTTTATACTGCCAGTGGGTAAATTTTATGGTATACTAATTATATCTTGGTAAAGTTACTTTTAAAAAATCATCTTTCTGCATTAACATCTCCCTACTGGACTTCCAAGAAGTCGAGCTTACCTTTCCCATGTACTAATTAACTTTTTTATTTAATCTTTATTGTATTTTTTTTCCATTACCTTTTAGCCCCCTTACATCCCCCTCCCCCCAGCAATTGCCACACTGTTGTCCATGTCCATGAGTCCTTTCTCCTTTTTGCTTGATCCCTGCACCGCCTCACCTACCCCTACAGCTGTCACCCTGCCCTCCAGCATGAGTCTGTCCCCATTTTCCTTGTTAGTTCGGTTTGCTCATTAGATTCCACACGTGAGTGAGATCACATAGTATTTGTCTTTCTCTGACTGGTTTATTTCACTCGGTATAACATTCTCCAGGTCTTTGCATACTGTTGCAAAGGGTAAAATTTTCTTCTTTTTTATGGCCGAGTAGTATTCCATTGTGTAAATGCCCAATAGTTGTCTTATCCACTCATCTGCTGATGGACACTTGGGCGGCCTCCATATCTTGGTGATTGTAAATAACACTGCAGTGAACATAGTGCACTTCTGTTTTTTCAAATATGTGTTTTGGGTTCCTTTGGTTATATTCCCAGAAGCAGGATCACTGGGTCAAAAGGCAGATCCATTTTTAGTTTTCTGAGGTATCTCCATACTGCTTTCCACAGTGGCTGCACCAGTCCCAAGCACCAATGTAATTCTTAGAAACTGTGAGAAGCTAAAACTACCTTTATAGATACGAACTGAAGTTCCATAGAGCTTGAAGGAAATTTTGAATTTACAGTGTAATAGTCAAATCTTATATTCAAGCCAGATAACTTAGGTTTAAACCCTGGGCCTGTTAGTTGCAAAATGTGTGAAATGACAATGTCTACTTACTTTCTTTGATTTTCAGATTTCTATCTTATAAAAGGGAATAATAACAGTACCTAGCTTATAGGTAAATTAATTAAAATTTTGTGCAGTTTTAGCTAATATTATATAGTACAAATAACTGAATAACTGATAGTCCTGTGGTATAGTTGAAGTCCCTCATTTTAGAAAGGTAGCACTGTTGGTGTTATGTTTTAAAGAAGTTATGTAAATTTGCACAAAATCACATAGGAAAAGAATATGAGCAATTTTGTAGCTTAGTACTTTCAACTGTTGTATAAGATATCACTTCTTTACTTTCATTTATTAAATAAAATTTGGATATCATTTTTTCCTCTCAAAGAATCACTTTTTAATTGTTGAATAAAATATTTTTTACTTTGAAATAATTTAAACAATTTAGTCTTTATAGGTTTAATTGTTTCTTGTGAGGGAGAAATTGGATAAAAGGTAAAGAATCCGCATTGAGCTCATACAATGATTGTTTAAACAGATGGAAAGTGAAAATAAATTATGTATTTAATTCAGTTGAAATTCTACAGATTATCCCCAAAAATGTTCATAAGCTTTGAAGACACAAACTAGGCGACCTTTGGTTTTAAGGAAATTTGTTCAAGTAACCATTTCCATCCAGCAATATTGAATGGGAATGATACTAAGGAATTATAATATATAGTTGAAATTCTAGATTCTTCTAAATCTAGTAAGATTTAGAACTATAACACACATAAATATAAAATGATTCAGCAGTTAAACAAAATACTTCCTGCTATGTTTTCTGTTTTGTGCTTTGGATTCCCAGCTAAGGTTTAAACTGAGTCAAGAAAATAGTCACAACATTGTTTTCACTTGATTTGCTGACTTGGGAGACAGGAAGCAAAAAACAAAGGGTGAGAGACAGAAAGAAAAATGACAAAAACATAATAATTACACTCTCTTTGGCTGTTTTGATCTTCCTGTAGCTCTATTTTTCTGTCATGGGGTAGAGAGACAACAATGGTCTCTGGGCTGGAATGCAAAGCATTTTAGCCTAAAAGCAATTCATCTAACTAGTCTTTAAAACTACAAAGTCACTTAGAAATGTAAACCAAAAGGCTTTTCAAACATCACTTTTCCTACACGGAAATAAAAGGGATGAGAGCAAACTACAAACTTTGACATTTGACTGCATTTATAATCCTGACGCATTGGCTAAACATTTTGATAATGTTGAGTTCAAGTTTAAACAAATGACAAAGGTATGTCCCGAATTTGGATTTCTTAACTTAAACTTTATATTTACATCTAGTTTGTTATGTTTCTATCTTTTACATCATGTTCCAAAAAGAAAATATTTAATTAACTCCAAAATTCATAATTCCAATGAACAGAGTTCCAAAATTTGCAGGTCAAATATAGAACAAGTAAAAGACAATGAAACTAAATCAATAGTTGAGGTCTGTATTTTATTTGTTCATCTTCCTTCTATTTTTTGTGCTCAAAGAATTTTTAAAAATATTCAACCAGCTCTTTTTTCCGAACGACACCTTCACTAAAGCGATAATTTCCGCCTATTATTTTAGTTCCACTGATATTATTAAAATGTGTTCTATGAGAGTGTGGTGTTAGAACTATTTATGCATACAAGAATTTTTGAGACATGCTCCCTGCTGTCTAAAGACCCTTTTCAGGAGAAGACGCACATACGTAACGAATAATGGATTTAAGCTGGCTATAAGAAATGCCGCAACAAAGGTATCTGGAGGACAGGATGAGAATATTTGGGAAGGAGAAGCAATTATTACTGTAGGAAATCTTTTTTAAATAAAAGTTTTAAGAAGATTACTTATTTATTTATTTTTAGAGTGAGGGGAAGAGAGGGAAAAAGACAGGGAGAGAAACATGACGTGAGAGAGAAACATCATTGGTTGCTTCTCCATGTGCCAACCAGGAATTGAACCTGCAGCCAAGGCAAGTGTTCTGAGCTGGAATCGAATAGGCGACCGTTCACTTTGCGGAGGACACCCAAGGCTCTGAACCACTGAGGTCAGGGCCTTTTCAAAAATTAAAGAAAAATATTTATTAATTTTAAAGGGAGGTGAGGTGGAGGGGGGCGGAGAGATAGAGAGATAGAGAGAGAGACAGAGAGAGAAACATTGATGTGAGAGGGAAACATCAATTGATTGCCTCCCGTTCATGCTCATTCGGGAACTGAACCCGCAACCTAGGGGTGTGTCCTGACCAGGAACCCAATCCGCAGCTTTCTGGTGCACGGGAGGCCCTCCAACCAGGGAGCCACCCGGCCAGGGCACTTCAGGAAATTTTGTCAGTCTTTTTTAGGAGGTAGCAGATACAATGGATTTTAAAGAAGGGTGGTCAGACTTGGACAAATAACTATGGGGGATGAAAAAAGAGTGCGGAATAAGTTGTAAGAGCAACTTAAAGCAGGGCGCATCCTGAGGATGAAGAGTAGATTGGTCTGGGGCTCTTCGTTCTCCTACGATCCAGTTTTCCTCTCCTTTTCCACATCCTACCGCAGCGAATGGCAAGACAGCGACCCAGCTTTCTGCCACCCCAGTGTCTGTGCTCACGGTTCACAGAAAGAGGATGAGTTGGGGCTGCCGGAGTCTGAAGCTCTCGGCATTGTGCCTACTTTGGGGAATGACAATAAGAAAGTGCTCAGTTGCTCTGTTTCTCCTCGATGTTTTCAAAGTTCCCTGGCCAGAGTTTGGGCTCTGGGCTGTTTTTGCCTCTAGCAAACAGCTTGAAGACATGGCTCTGGCAGTGAGTGACACAACTTGTTTTCACAGCTCTTGTTGTCTTATAGAACCTGTTCTGCAAGCTTCCCCATCTCAGTTTTATGAATAAATGCATTGGAAAAACATAAATCAATTCCGTAACATTTGTTTTTTTAAAATCTGCCAAGAATAATGGAATCTTTCTCCCTTCTAGGGGAGAAACAGAGCAAAGAAGATATTCATCACACAATTTGAATGAAAGATGACTGGTAGGTTAATTAATTTCCTTTCACAAAGAAATTTGGACTTTGTTGCTAGACTGTTCTATTTGGAACGTGATTCGCACAAATCACTGAACCATTGATTTGACTATAAAAGTTATTTTAAAATAACTTTTCATTTTTACATCGTTGATTCAATATTGTTAGGACAAGAAATAAACTACACACTTCATCACTTGTACTGTGAAGTTTGTATAAAAAGAATAATATCAAAGGTACGTATTCAATGTTAAAAAAATAGACTCCACAAATTCTCTTTTTCCCTGTGAAAATTTTCAACAGGTTCTTTTTAGTGAGATCTACCTACAAGCATCAATTTTAAGTATTAATAGATGTATAGATTATTACATTAAATGTTAAATTTTGGATAAGTGCATATGTTTATCGTGTGTTCACATATATCTCTGGATCAGTGAGTGCTTCCACCTGGATTCTCTATTTAAGAAAACTCTTAGCCTTGACTGGTTTGGCTCAGTTGACTGGGCATCAAGCTGCAAAGCAGAAGGTCTCTGGTTCAATTCCCGGTCAGGGTACATGCCTGGGTTGTGGGTTTGGTCCCTGGTACGAGAGGCAACCAACCGATGTTTCTCTCTTACATCGATGTTTGTTTCCCTCTCCTACTCCCTCCCTTTTCTTCTTTCTAAGAAAAATAAATAAATAAAATCTTTTTTTTTAAAGAAAACACTTAGAATTCATTGCTTTGTTGTTAATTTTCATAGTTCTGCTATGTCAGGAGGTCTCGCGGGACCTTTGCGAGTGGGAGGCGCTCTGTAAGTGCTGATTGCTACCCGCACTATAGCACGAGAAACCTGACAATAATAGATGAACTTTCAAGAAGTCATTACAAGCCTATTTCATTGTCTTCCATGCAAGTACCAAGTATGCTGACAAAATTGTCATTGCATTATCTTGGATGGGAATGTTTCTTACTCAGTTTTTATCTGTTCTGTACATGATCCAAATGCAGTTCCTCCTTGAAGTTTCCCAACATTGGCTTGTAAAGTCCATTCCATCTTCCCACATACAGCGCAATATCGGTCATTGTGATTTTTTTTAAAAATTGGGCATTTTCAAATATATACTTAAGCTTCGACAATTATCCTCCAAAAGTCTACCAAGATTTTACCGCTATCCCCACCAATTTCACAACCATCTCAGTTATTTTTGATGGAAATCACCATTTACATAGAATATTCCTGGTTTTAGCACTGAAAGTTCCAAGTTTCAAGAAACCTCTCAATCCTGGCCAAACCAGTACAGCTGGTCCCCATAGATATTCTATCACTTCTCTAAATATTGAAAAGGATGTACGCCTTAAAGATAAGGAATCTTTTTTCAAAAGCAGTATCACCAGCACATCTAAAAATCCTCAGTGTCATCAAATATCCCATCAGTGTGTACTTTTTCTAATTGTCATAAATTTTAAACACTTTGTTTTTCAGATCAGGATCCAACTAAGGTGCACAAGTTGTGATTGGTTGATATGTTTATTAAACTATTTAGTTTTATTATTTTGTTTTGTGTTTGGTGTGTGGAGCCTCCCTCTCTCCCTCTCTCTCAGCCCCCCTCCCTCCCAGTTTCTGTCATTGAAGTGAAGGGTTGTTTGTCTTGGACATTTCTCACAGTCTGTATTTTGCTGATTGTATTCTCATGGTGCGATTTAACACATCCCACTGACCCTTATTTATCTTGTAAATGTCTGATTAGATATAGGGTCTTGGCCACATTCAAGTTACAGTTTGGTAGGGAGAGGACAGGACCACAAATGGTGTGAGCTTCCGTCATCCATCCACATGGACGTCTGTGTCTACCTGACCACAGTCACCACCTAGTGTTGCTGGGACTCGCATGTGGTCTTAGGATACTTAGTCTAGGCAATTCAACAGGAAAATGTCTCAAGAATACTTGAAAATGACACAGGTCCTGCATAGTTACTGTTCATTCCATCTACTATTCCCCAGTTTTAAGTGACCCCGAAGGTGGGAATTGTCTCATTTTGTTTCCAACTAATTCTAACTCAGGGATATTAACGTAATCCTTTTTCTTAAGTGTATTATCACTTTAAAATGGAATTCTTAAGGCTGAAAATACCCTGCACATATATGAAGTTATACTAGAGACAGGGCAAAAAACGTATTTCGCAACATGGCCTTGCACGTGTACCTCTTCTAATAGCACTTCGTAAACAGTCATTCAGGGGCTTGTCTGTTTATTTTTAGGAATATTTTATTTCCTAGTGGTAGTAATCATTTTGGTATATTATATGTATTACAAAATATTTTTCCCAGTGTTTACTGTTTTATTCCTTTAAGGTGATTTGGGCTTTTCAAAGTTTTTAGTTTTGATATTGCTATCAATATTATTCTATTTTTTAATTTATTTTTTATTTTTTCCATCACCAATTACTTCATCTATACCCTCTCCCACCTTCACTCACCCTCCCCCGCCCTGCCCCCCGCCCCGCAATCAACACATAGTTGTCCGTGTCCTTGAGTTCTTTCTCTCCCCCTTTTTTCTGCCCAGTCCCTCCAACTCCCACCTCCCATCCCCCCACCTCAAGCTGTCAGCCTGCTCTCCATCTATGAGTCTGTCTCTACTTTGCTTGTTAGTTCAGCTTGTTCATTAGATTCCACATGTGAGTGAAATCATATGGTACTTGGGGATTGGTAATTGTTTAGAGATTGAGGTTTTGTAAATCATGCTTAGTTTCTATAAGCAACTTTAATACATTTAAACAATGTATTAGTGTATGGAGTAGCACCTAGCTGATAATTTCAGCTCCCCCGTCCCTCAAGAAATGCTAAAGTACCTGATTCATTAACTTAATGAGGTAACATTAATCATTTGGAGAGAACAGCCAGCACTGAAGGCAAAAGTCCAAAGGAGGAGACGGCACGCTGACGGCAAGTAGGGTTAATTGTGAGTGCTGCTTCCATCTGTTGGTCGTGAGGCCCGACATGCGATTCCATGAATATTTCTCACTATGAACTCATCAGGGTGTAGGGAGAAGTGAAACCCTGATTAATTAATAGAATCGGCCATAGGTTTAAGAGAAGGGGCTGATGGTACACTTGCCGTCTATTTGCTGATCCTTTTCCAAAACCAGTTCTTTACTGAGCTTTATCTTAATCATTTAAGTCAGTTTCCTAAAATTACCACCATATGCTCGTGTAGTGAGGAATGTGAGGAAGTACAGCAGTAGCTTTATTCATCGCGACGTAGAAATTAAACTCAAAGGAAGTAGAGTCTATATGCCAAATGTTATCGCTTGATGCCTTCTAAGAATTTTGATGGGAATTATTTGATGCATTGTAGTAATGCTCTGTAGCCACCATAAGTTGAAGGAACTCTTACCTAGGAAATATTCAGGTCATTATGTGGGTACATCTTGAAAAAATTAAGTCAATTTCATTATAGTGAATGCATAAAACAAGCCAACAGGAATCTTAAGTACGGGGCTCTATCTCATGTGAATGCCGAGAAAGCTCCCAACTAGGGGGCTTTCATTAAAATTACCGGAGTCAGAATAGTTAGATCTCAGAAAAGGTGGGGACTACCCAGTTTCTCAACATCTACAGTAAGCGTACGAACGGTTTCCTCGGGATTGGAAGCCTACCAGTCTCCATTCTGTTGATGTTTATCGGCTATGCTTTCTGCCTCTTCACTGTATATATTTTCATCTTAGGTTCACGTTCTTCCTACCAAACCAATAACGCTCTCTTTCCTGTGAAAGTCTTTCAGACTTGTGCTTACACCTGGATTCTGTTTACTCCCGTCCCTGGCCACTTACCGGTTTCTTTTTCCTCTCTTCCACTCTGTTCCCGCTCCCACGCAAATAACCTCTGGCTATTTATTTACAGTTCAGATTACTAAGCGAAAGGGAATTTCTAATTCTTGTGCAGTTTTTTCCAGGCTATTGACTGACTGCTCTTGAGTCACAGGCCGATTATCACGCAATCATATTTAACCGGAGGGAGAGCACCCTTACAACATCGTCACGTCGACCAATACAAAAGGGAATCCCAAGGTTCGGTGTGACGCACATTTGTCTTTCAGAATATTGAATTCTATTATGAAATCTGAATAGGTCTATATTTGTAAAACACAGATGAAAACTTTACATGTTTAAAGCACAAATAAATCTAAGCAAAGAGCTTGTTAGACACAGGCAGAGTTCATAGGATGTGTTTAGTAAGTACGAGTACTTAGTAATATAGTAATCTTAAACATCGAAAGCGGCGGGTGGCATTCCATTATATGAATATGTCATAGCTTCTTTACCCGTGCACCTGTGGATGGACATTTGTGTTGTTTCCATATCTTGGCTATTGTGAATGATGCTATAATGAGCATGTGAGGGCAGGTCTTTGTTTGGGGTCTTGATTCCAATTCCTTTAGATAAATGCCCAGATGTGGGATTGTGGGATCATAAGGTATTCTATTTTTCGTTTTTGAGGAGCCTCCAAACTATTTTCCACGGTGGCTGCACCATTTTACGTTGCCACCAGCGGGGCACAAGAGGCCCAAGTTCTCCACATCCTCGCCAACACTTGTTCTCTATTTGCAACAACGTGAATGACCCTGAAGGACATTATGCCAAGTGAAGTCAGTCAGTTCCAGAGGGACAGATGCTGTATGATTCCACTTATATGAGGTATCTGAAACAGTCAAACTCACAGAAACAGAGAATAGAATGACAGGGGAAGTGGGGACTGGGGAGTGGGGAGGTGTTCCCTGGGCACAAAGCTCCAGTGTTACAGGATGACTGTTTTAGGTATCTGCTATACTACCTAGTGTCTACAGTTAGCAATATCATATTATACAGTTAAAATTGGTTAAAAGGGTAAATCTCATGCTGTGTTCTTATAAAACAATGGCAACAAAAGAGGTACAAGGACACTTTGAAGGGTGATAGGATGTGGCCATTATCTTGATTGTGGTGATGGCTTCATGGGCATATGCACCTGTCCAAACTCATCGCATTGTGTGCGTTAAATATTTGCAGCTTGTATATCAATTATACCTCAACAAAGAAAAAAATAAAAAAGAAAAGAACGAACAAATCAAAAGATACCTAATATTCATGAGATATATGAAGCACTCAGTTTTCGTGAATAATTAAGTTGGTCACCTATGGGTGACACGTCCTCTACCCAAGAACTACAAGGAAAACCCAAGTCTGTTCAGGAAGCTAATTGATACGCTCCAGCTCTGACCGGCATACTTGTCCCCGTGGCTCTCTAATAAAAAAGGTCTGGTCATTGGTCCAGGATGCCTTTCATCTGTGGGACCTTTGGTATCAGTACGGGTGTCATCAGCGAGGAAAGCAGAGGAGTAGGAGAGAGAGAGGTGGAACACGCGAACATGGTCCACCCCAGGATGTAGGGAGCACATTCCTTTCACCCCCGTTTTATACTATACTACACGAGTTAACTTGACCTCTCTCTTCCCTGGGCTCGCCATGGTTCTAAATGTGATTTGAGAGTTCCAGTTTTGTCTCTGAGCCTTTCTGTTCTGTGACCTCTGGGGTAGCCTTCTTGGTACTGTACTTGGAGGGACCTTGGGTCAAGGTGATTTCTCTTGTAACATTTGACCTGTCCAAGATGCATACATAAAACATCTTTACTTTAGGTTTGTTGCTTAGTTAGTGTTAACTGAATGGAGTATAATACTCAGAAGGAATAAAATGAGAGTCTACTCGAAACCAGAAGGAGGGCGTTGGAAAGAAAGGAATTTAATGCCCATCTCTTCATGTTCTTTTCAGTGTGAACTATGGAAAAAACCGCACCACTACTTGTATTTAAGTTGCCTGTTCCGTCGCTAAGAATGATACAACCTCTAATCTGGGTCTCTTCCTCTTATTTATTCAATTTAAACCCATCAGTATTTGTACTATCCGAATATTTATATCTCAACAGTGTTATCACTGTCCCCAAATTTACTTGATAAACCCAATTGTTTTCACTATCCCATTGTCCATAGAACTATTTTTCCTTGGGTCTCATCACTTTAAAAAAACCCCCAAAACCACGAGCATTGTCAGCATAGCTCCTTTTCCTAGTATATTCTTGCAGTTATCCTTAAAGCTAGAACTAATGTTTTGATTACCACCTATGGTTTCTATATGTTCTGTATTTGTTTTCTATCGATGCCATAACAAATTATCACCAAGTTGGTGGCTTATAACAACATATTTATTTTAAAGTTGTATTGGTTAGAAGTCCTACACAGGTCTTGTGGGCCACGGTCACGGTGTCCACAGGGCTGTGTTCCTTTCTGGATGAGGAATGGGCTCTGTAGCAGCTCCAAGCTTGGGCGGTCGAGCCCAGTCAGCCTCTGTGGCTCCGGAGGTGTCAGAGGTGGGGAAGAGGCTGTCAAGAGTTTATGGAAAGCCCCCCGGCAGAACCTCAGTGAAGACCTGTGTGGCTGTGGGGCAAAACCATGCCATCTGCAGGGGCCACTATATGTCTTTTGAGAAACAACTACGGGCGTGTTGGAGAGGGAGCCCCTGGCAATGGGACATCCAGAAGTACACTCTGGTAAACTAGCTCACACCCACACATGACAGGTCACTACAGAAATATGAAACCGCTGGCATGTAGTGGGTAGCAACATCGAACTTTAAATCCAGCCTGATATTTGACGGGGTTAACCCAAATTCCCACACAAAAGGTGTAGAAGTAAAAAAGGTAAGATCCTCTTCGAGCCTAAAGTAAACTGGCTTCAGAATCTTACAGGTCTGGCTCCCAGCAAAAATTATAGGGCTTTTGAAAAGTCAAGAATAAATACAGCCTGAAGATGGAAAGTAATGATCAGAACCAGCCTCAGATATGACCCATGTGCTGGAACTGATGGGGAATTTAAAATAACTATGAATAATATGTTAAAGGCTCTAATAGAAAAGTTAGACAACATGCAAGAACAGATGGGTAACTTTAGCATGGAGCAGGGAACTATGGGAAAGAATCAAATCAAATGGAAATACTATGAATCAAAACCACAGTAACAGAAATGACGGTGCCTTCTTTTTCTTCATTTTCAGAGCTCTGAAAACAAAATTCCGTTGTTATTTAGCTCCTTGTTTTATACTTATACCGATACAAGAACGCAGGCTGATTTGACCTATCAAGGGGTTCAAGCTCACCTGTATTTCTTTCGGATTGCTTGAGTAATAAAATAAAGAAAAACAAGCAAATACAATAGAAAGTTATTTGTGTGCGTAAATGTTTCTTTACACTGATTTTTATCAAAATTAGTAAAAACAATTGAATTAACGTCTGCATAGAGTCGCTCATTTTCAAAGGATGGATTTAGGTGTGAAGATGGAAAAGGGCTTTGTGTCTGAAAGAATGCTACTTATTCTAGAAATTTCTACATATCACACAAGCATGCAACCTTTCAGGCAGCAACACTTTTTTATTTCAACTTAGACTAAACTTCCCAGGGAATTCCACTAAATTGAATTGTTCTGTGGAAACACAGCACTGCGTATGATACAAAACAGCCCCTGAAATTTACTAAATTGCTTTTTCATTAAGCTATGTTTTTAAGAGTAAAAATGATCAGTTTGACATTTCTCCTTAGCATAACACACCTAAGACAAGATCAAGAAAATCTTGACTGACAATCCAATTAGTGTTGTGTTGAATAGTGTATTAAAAAAAACCATAATCATCCAAATTCTACCCACGTGTACTGCTGTTAATAGCACTATTTATTGTTTGTTGGGTGCTGACAGGGAGCAGAAGCAGCCTCCGCCCCAGGGGCTGTAGCGGAGCCTAGACAGCCAAGGAAATCCGAATACCTAGGCCGGCAGGTGTGAGGCTTTGGGGCTTATGTCCATCTATACATCTCTCTTCCTTTTCTCTTTGTTTCTCTTGAGAAGCACTGTGTGCAAGATAAAGATATTACTCTGATATTTTTTCAGATTTCTTGTAGTTTACGTTAAACAAGTCACATGTTAATTTGTAACATACAACTATTTTATATCATTTAAGTGGAGGATATGTAATATATTAATAACCACTTAAGTGGAGAATGCTGTAAGTCCATGAAAGCTTTTTACAGAGAATTTGAGATTAAATCCATAAATATCTGTAATCTAATAAAAATATTTTAATTACTGAAATTATCTTTTCTCCTTTTCAGAGAAGGGGAGCTATTTTAGTTGGATAACAAAAAGAAGAAGGAAGACCTGCCAGCTACACACTATTTATTCACAGCTATTTGATGTCATTGTTTTTCCTAACAGTCTTTTTATACTGTAGTTGAGTCTTTATAAGCAAATTTTGTTCTAAAGCAAAGTTTCCTTCAGAAATATTTTTAAAAAGCTTTTCAAGTAATCTCAAACATAAATATATTTTATATATATACATTTAAGTAAATCTTTTATTGAAGCATATAAATATAGTATAGAATTGCACGTTGAACATTTGGAAATCACGGGTTTAATGTGATGTAAATTAACTGTTTAGATCAACAGAAATACATTGTTTCCTTCATAGATGAGAACAACACTCTTTTCACTAAGGATTTTAAAACAAAAATCAAGATCTAGCACATCTATGTATGCTTCGGAGATGAAAAACCAGTTTATAATCCATCTTGAAGTTTTATAAGAGTTTATTTATCCTGAGATAACATTTGAAAGACTTTCCAGAAACAGGAAGACATAAGTTTCTGGTTCTAATTTAAATAGTCATATGATATGTGACCTTAACGTAGTAAGAGGCATTCCGGCCAGTTTAGTTTCTCCTATGGATCAAGTGTATTTTTGTTAAATTGTAAAAATTTAAAACAAATGTCTCCCAAGCTGAAAAAAAGAAAAAACCTCGAGGGCATCATCAGTCGTAGGTTTAAAACACATGCCCAGATAATTAACAGCTAAATCATGGTAGAAAAAAATAAGAGCTTTCCCTGAACAATTTGTGGCATTATTTAAAGTCTTCTCTTAGAACGCAATTGTTCTAGAATGACTGATTTTCTCTGTGTCCTTTCACTCAATAAACATTAATGACTCAATTATGTAAAAGTAGAAATAAAGCAAAACAGAGGGGCATGGAGCATTTGAATTGCGATGTTTTCCCCTTAAACATTCTTTAGTAGATCCTTAAAAAGTCGCAGAGAATTAAACGACACAATAAAAACCATTCCGAGAGGTTTTTCTCTGTGTACCTCTGGTACACCTAACGTTCACTCACATCCCCTTGACGTAGTTCTGCAGTCTGTCGTATGCTCTGCCACCCCTTTCTGTATATTCATACAAACGTACACGGCCGCCATCTGTCAGAGGGCTACTATGCACGCTACATTATGACTTACTTACAATTTTTTGAGTAATATAAAATATAGTGTGTACCTTTTCACATATCAGTAGAAGAAGGTCAGTGCTGTTGAAAACTAATTGAGAATATGCCATAGTAAGGTGTGCCGTGAATTATTCAGTCATTTGCCTAGTGATGGCATTGAGGCTTTCCTGCCCTTAAGTGCCACTCGAGACAGTAGTGGCAAACGTCCTTGGATGATACCCTTAGTTGCCTTGGCTGCTCTCTCTCCAAGATACAGGGTCTGGCAGAAGTAATGCCTGCTTGAGCGTGGTTGGTAGAGTAATAATATGGGTGTAATCATTTATATTATTCATTTGAACATTTCACCTAAATGTCATACGGTGTGCTTGAGCGTGTGATATTGTAATGTTACAGAATTATATGCTTATGACTTTGAAATAAAAGATTTTGTAATAAAAAAGGAGCGTTATTCGCGCGGAACCCTGCGGATTTCTCTGGGGGGGCTTGATGGGTCAACAGAATGTGCTGCTTACACGGTGCTGCAGACGCCCCTCTTCACGGCCAAGGGGGCTCAGCGCACACTCCCAGAGGCCAGGGGAGGGCTGCTTCCACCGCTCGCACGGACTCTTATCACTCTTTTTATTTGGGGTGTATGTGTGTAAAAAAAGTCCTAGTAGGGTCTCTTGGTAATAACCTGCATTATTCTCCCTAGTGGTGAAGTTGGGCAACTTTTTCATATGATTTTTTCTTATTTGAATTTCCTCTTTTCTCAATGACTTATTCTATCCATTATCCATTTTTCTTTCTGTCTGTCGGTCTTCTTTAAAAATTAATTTATAAGAACTCTTTTTATATTAGGACTATTAACCCTTTGTCTTATGTGTTTTTGACTTTTTAAAATATATTTTATAATGCACACTATTTAAAAAAGATGAAGTCGAATATCTTTTTATTTATGCTTTTTAGCATTTCTGTATTATTTCAAAAGGCTTCCTTAACCAAATGTAATGTAATGATATTGTAATATCATACTGTAATATTGTAATTATGTAATAATTACATTATGTAATGATATTGTTGCCACTGGCGTATTAGAGAATCCTCAGTAGTAGAGGCCTGGTCAACGTAAGCGGGTCTCACTGATTAATGACAAGAATGTGGGGATGGAGGCTGGCTGATGTCGTCTGAGAGGGCTGGTTGGCGTGAACTAGGAATGAGCCCCTCTCACACAGAGGGGGTCTGTGGAGCAGCATCGACATGGGGTAGAAACATCTTCCACTCTGGGAAGTTCTTGAACTTCACCTTCCAGGAGTTCGTACACGTCATTCTCAGACAGGCTTCCTTCTCACCAGTCCTTTAATCAGACTCCTTCCTAGGCTCTTAGCACCTTGCGAGCCATTAGCCAGCTTCCTTTAATCAGCACAGAAAGTTTGTGCCATGCTTCTTTCCAGTGGCAGACGATTCAGCCTGCTGTCCTTTGGGACTGCTCCTGAGGGTGGGCTGCCACCTTGCAGCTGTCCACTGTGGTCGGCGCCGGCACATCGCACAGAGAAACCTGTGACCCAGGCCCGAATTTATTCCCCAGTAGTTGTCAGCAGTTCTTAGAAAACTTCCCATGAAAGAGCTGATAAGGTTAGTGGGAGGAACTTCAGTGAAAGCAGAGTCAACAAGTTCATGTTTTGAGAGAACAATTTACGAAAAATGGGCTTTCAGGACCTGTGTAGATGTTATCCTGTTGGTTTTTTTTTTTTTTGAAGATTTTATTTATTTATTTTTAGAGAGAGGGTAAGGGAGGGAGAAAGGGAGAGAAGCATCGATGTGTGGTTGCCTCTTGCATGCCCCTCTACTGGGGACCGGGCCCGCAACCCAGGCATGTGCCCTGACTGGGAATCGAACCGGCGACCCTTGGGTTCGCAGGCTGGCACTCAGTCCACGGAGCCACACCAGCCAGGGCATAGATGTTATCCTGTTGATGCAAGTTCCATTCTGTGAGGATGTTTCTGGGCAAGTGTAACCAGATCCCTTGCTCTCTCTCACTCTCCCTTGTTCCTTTCCTCCATCTGTTAGCAAACCTTTACTAAACGATGATCATGTAGTAGATGTCAGTCCAGAACCTGGGGACAGTGGTGAACAAGACAGACCGGTGCCCTCCTTCATGGCAGTAATACTCCAGGGGAATAAAGCAGCACCTGATTTTTGACGGGCAGCTCGGTTTCCACGGTCGTCTCCTACTCCAGAGTCCCGTGTTCGGTCTCAACCACCGCCTAGGAGAGTGCCAAGAGCTTTTGTAAGGAAGGGAACAGTTATTTGCAGAAGAGGACCTGACAAAGCTCCAGAATTTTTCGGGTCTCCACTTCGATTTTCTAATCATCTTTTGCCACTGCTCCATACAGGGGTGGATGACACACGCTCGCCTGATGCCCGTCTTCATTCCCAGGTCTACAGGGAAGGGAGGCAGGGCTGTTTGCACTCCAACAAGACCAGACGGATAAACTTTGAGCTACACCCAACATAAGTCATCCTCTGGATCCACTAGGAAGTACGTCAGAAAGGCTAACTCACGAGCGTGTATATTTCTCCTAAACTCGAAGAACCCACGAAATGTTTTTCTTATTGGTGGAGGTACAAGGTATAACAAAATATTTCTTTAGTTTGAAAGGGAGATTGGGATTGCCTCATAGCATTGGACTCTCAGAAGTTTCACTAAGGTGGTGGGCCTTTGATCTTCCACTTTAATGCATGTGCTTCTCAGGACTGGCTACGTCATGCTCTCTGAGTTCTATCAGCATCGTTACTAATTTAATGGACAAGCATTATGTCTTTGTGGGACCAGAGACTTTAATGTCCCTGTGAACTAAATTATGGAAACATTAGAGAGTAGATATTGCCCAGGAGGAAGCTGTATTTTGATCTTTTTCAGGTAAAAACAAATCGTTTCCATTGATTTACATTTACAGAGATAAAGGAAAAGTTTTTACCCAATCAACAGCTGCCTATTAATTGTCAGGGGCTATATTTATTTGTCTGAGGAAAAAAATCTGGAATAGCAGCTTACATAGATTAAATATACAACACTCATTTATTATTTTCCAGGGCCTGTCACCTGCACGAGTCATTTAAATAAGAATATATATTAAAAAGGTCAGCACCTTTGCATCTCCTAAGTCTTTGATAGAGGCATTAATTTCTGTAGTTTCACAGTAATTCAGAATTACTTTGATATATAATTTTGGTTCGGGTTGGGGTAGTTCTAGTGCTTTCCGTTTGGTGTCTATTGCAACAGCCGGTACGCTGAGTGTCTGGAAACCCACATGGGAGATCAGCCAGTTCTCACTATTTTTATTTCTAGTATATATTCAGCAAGTGGAGAAAAAGTATAGCATGTTGACAGAGATCGCTAGATTTTCACTAAAATCCACTTCCTCTTTTCCTTTGACAAACTGTTAGGCTATATTTTCTATCATCCTTGAAAATACAGAGGTGATCTTGTAATCCAATTTTGCCAACAGAACGTGAACAGGCACAACGTGTAACACTTCGAAGGTGTTTTGGAAGCTTGTCTGCCTCTTCGCCTTCCATGGCTGGGTGCCCACGACAAGGCTACGGGACGCGGAAGAACCCTAAGAAGGAAGGAGGCTGGGTCTTGAAGTATTAGGTACGCCTACCTTGACTGGGACATAATCGAGAAATATGTTTTTTTTTTATATCAGTTCACAGGTAGGAATATACTTGGGAGTGTATTCGTTCTCGTAGTCTTTAAAATACAGAGTGGATTCAGGGTTTTGCTACGCTGTTCATAAGCAAACTCAAATCAAACTTCATTTGTACTTTCAGAAGCCCCGCTCTGCCATGTAAATTGCAGTGGATGTTGGGTCCTTAACCCCTTTTCTCAGAGTTGGTGTCCAACAGCAAGACTCCAAAGACCGGGGCACATTCTGTTTCCCAAAGCAAAACAACCTCAGTAAACAGTGGTAGGCTCTGCTCTGGCAGGAAGAAGGAAGATTGGCTTATGCGCGATGCTGTCGGGTCGTCTCGTGGTGTCCACGCCTTTCTCCACTCAGGGGAAATGGAGCTGTGCACTGAGCTGGGCCTAGGGCTTTGATAAGCAGCATCTGGTGGATGGATGATGGCAGTTATTCCTTACGTAGGGGATCACAGGTTCATCTTAGGTCTTTCCTTAAATAGGCTCATTGAGATGCAACTTATATACAATAGATTTCATCATTGCAAAGTGTAAAATTTGAATGAATTTTGAAGAATGCAGGTAGGTAGCCCATGCCACAGTTCTGAGGAAGAACATTTTCGTCACCCAAGAAGGCTCCTCTCATGCCCCTCTGCCCTCTGTGCCCATGGGCCAGCTCTGGACATGATCTTTCCTTCACTTTAGTTTTGTCTTTTCTAGACTTTCATGTAAATGGTATCATTATTCATTTAGAATAGTTCTTTCAAGATTGCATAGATCAGTAGTTTGTTTCCTTTTATCATTTTTTAAAAAGATTTTATTTATTTATTTTTTAGAGAGGGGAGGGAGAAAGAGAGGGAAAGAAGTATCAATCGATTGCCTCCCGAACTGGGGACCTGGCCTGCAACCCAGGCATGTGCCCTGATCCTGAATTGAATCAATGACCTTTTGGTTTGCAGGACAACTCCTGACCCACTGAGCTCCACCAGCCAGGGTTCCTTTTATTGTTGAGTGAAATTCCACTGCAAAGATATAGAAAAATTTGTTATCACTCACCAGGTGATGGATATATGGGTTATTTCCTATTTGGGGCTATTGCTAATTAAACTGATGTGAAAATTGCAGTAGTATTTTGTATACACATGCATCCTTTCCTCTTGGTAAAAATATCTAGGAAATGGGTTACTGGGTTGTAGGATGAAAGTATATTTAAGAAATGTAAGACGCTGTCATCCCCCCACCCCCAAATGGCTGTATTTTGCTTTCACATCAGTAATGCATGAGAATTCCAGTTGTGCCACTTCCTAGCGAACATTCGATATTATAGAGATTTGAAATTTTCTTCATTCTAATGGGTTTGTAGCATTATCTACCTGTGATTTTAATTTGCATTTACTGTTTATTTCTCTAATTGCTAATAATGTTGGATATCCATATAGAAAAATATAAATCTTTACTTTAAGGCCCATATGGGCCAGAGACCTAAATGGAAGAGGAAAAACTTTAAAGCTTCTAGAAGAAAGTTTAAGAGACAAGCATTCGATCTCAGGTTATACAAAAACTTCTTTGCACAACAAAAGGACAAACTATACAGAACAAATTTAAAAGTTAGGCTTTAAATTAATAAATTAGACAAAATTAAAAATGTTTGCTCTTCAAAGGACATCGTTTAATAAATAAAAATACAAGCCGCAGACAAGAAGAAAAACTTTTAGTTTACAAAATATACCCCTGCTAAAGCATTCTCTCTCTCTCTCTTTCCTGGTTTTTATATATTTTGATAAGAAATTTGCTGTCATTCTTTTCTTTGTTTCTTTATATAATGTACCTTTTTTATTCTAGCTGCTTTTGAGATTTAAAATAAATTTCTCTTTGGTTTTTAGCAATCTAATTAAGATATATGTTGGTGAAGTTTCAAAGTATGCTCTGCTTGCATACATATATGTAGTTTTCATCAAATTTGGACAATTCTCAGCAATATTTCTTCAAATAGTTTCCCCTCTTGCGTCTCATCTTCCCCCTGGGGGACTCCATGTGCTCGCATGTTGGATCATTCGTTATTATCCCACAGCTCACAGCGTTCAAGTCATTTCTTGCTTTTTTTTTCCCCTCTCTGTACTTCACTTGGTTAGCTTCTGTTGCTATGTCTTCAAGTTCACTAATCTATTTTTCCCTGAAGTGTCTAATCTGCTTTCAATCCCATTTGATGTGTTTTCATTTGAAATATTGTATTTTTTATTTCTAGAATTTCCAACTGGGCCTGCCCTTCCTTCCACCCTCCCTCCCTCTACCCCTCCCTCCCTTCCTTTTTACTTCCTTCCTAATCCTCACCTGAGGATATGTTTATTGTTGTTAGAGAGAGAGGAAGGGGGGGCGGGGGGAGGGGAGAGAGAGAAAGAGAGAGAAAGAAAGAGAGAAAACATTGATGTGAGAGAAAAACATTGATTGGTTGCCTCCCTTAAGCCCCCAGGCTGAGTTTTGAACCCACAACCTAGGTATGTGCCCTGACTGGGGATCAAACCTGCAAGCTTTCGGTGTACGGAGCAATGCCCCAACCAATTGTGCACTTTATAAGCCCCTCCTCATCAGGTCCACCTTTCCTTTATCTTCTTGTAAAGCAGTCTATCTATCTGCAATAGGTGTTTTAATGGTTTTTGTTGGCTTAGTCTGTTACCTCTGTCATGTCTGGGTCCATTTTTACTACTTGACTTTTTCTTTTTGTTAAGGTAATATTTTTCTGCTTTTTTTCATGCCTGGAATTGTTTTATGGGATGCCAGCTGATGAGAATTTTACATCTTTGCTGCTTATTATTATTACTCCTTTTAAATGCAATAAATTTTATTCTGATAGGCAATTGAGACACTTGGAATCCAATGGATCATTTTACGGCTTACTTTTAAGCCTTGCTGGACTGGGTTCAAATCAATTTTAATTACAGGGCTAATTTAGCCCCACCAAGCAGATAATTTTCTAGAAACACTATCAAATGCTCCTTTTGTTATGAGGTCCTTCCACTAGCCAGGGAAACATATGGCGGTTACAGTACTCGTTGGCCTAATACTTTCTGCCTTTCCCCCAGACGTGGGTGGTTTTTTCACACGCGTCCGCAGATCAGGACACAGACAAATTAACCTCAGTTTGCTGAGCAAGCATCCACAGTTTTCTCATTCTCTGTCTTCCTCCCTCCCTCTCTCCCTCCCTCTTTCTCTCTCTCTCTCTCCATATATATATGTATATAAAATTCTCTCTCTATATGTATATCTATCTATCTATCTATTATCTATCTATCTATCTATCTATCTATCTATCTATCTATCTACCTATCTATATCTATCTATATTTCGTAATTTTAAGAGTGTGTCCACAAGTTCTTTGATTATTCCTCCCATCAAATGGTGGAATTTTATTGTCTCCCTGTGAGTGTGAGTTGGACGGAAGGACCCATTTCTGATAAATAGATTATGGCAGCAGTGATGGCATGTCGCTTCTGCGGTTAGGCTATAAAAATGTTGTGCCTTCCTCCTTGGGTGTAACCTCTTGCTGCCTCTTGGGTAGCTGCTCCAACGGAAGCCAGAACCTTCTGGCCCAGTCAAGTTGTC
This sequence comes from Mormoops blainvillei, assembly GCA_004026545.1. Lineage (NCBI taxonomy): Eukaryota > Metazoa > Chordata > Mammalia > Chiroptera > Mormoopidae > Mormoops > Mormoops blainvillei. The sequence continues at coordinate 61,604 of PVJD01003859.1, read as the reverse complement.
AGTGATTGTAGGCTGTGGATCTGGCCAACATCTTGATTGAAGCCTTATGAGAAATCTGGAGCCAGAACTACTCAGATACACCCTTCCTGAATTCTTAACACTAAGAGGCTGCGTGAGATAAAAAGTGTTTGTTGTTTAAGATGCTAACTTTTGAGGTAATTTGTTATGTAGCAATAGCTAACTAATACATGTTTTGGTACCTTGAAGTCGATGTTGCTGTAACAACTTCAACTGTGAGAATGGTTTAGAGTCAGCGAGAACTGAGGAGAGTACTAGTGAAAGCCTGAAGGACCTTGAGAAAGCTCATTTTAAATTTTATTTTGAAAAAATTTTATACTAAAACACTTACAGATATTTCCTATGAATCCCTCATCCAGTTTTCAGCACTGACAATGTCTTACGTAACCATCGGCCATTATCAAAACCAGGATATTGACATCAGTACAATATTAGTAGGCAAACTACAGACTTTACTTGGATTTCACTAGTTGTGTGCGTGCGTGTGTAGTCCTGTAAAATATCATGTATAGATTTGCATAACCACATTTTGATTAAGAGAGAACTGGTTCATTTTCACAATGAAACTCCTTTTTACATTTATTGATAGATAGCAATCAATACTCCTCAAAGACCTAATCCCCGGCAGCCACTGATAAATTCTCCATCACTATGTTTTTATCATTTCAAGAATGACATGTAAATGGAATCAGGCAGCATGTAATCTTTTGAGATTGACTTTTCTCATTCAGCACAGTAGCTTTGTGACCCATTCGACAGTTTGTTTAATGTATGAGAGCTCCATTTGATTCCACCACCTTGTCAATACTTGGAATTGTCAGTATTTTGAATTTTTACCATTCTAGTAGGTATGCAATGGCATTCAATCATCATTTTAATTTGCATTTATCTACAAATTAATGATGTTTACTATCTTTTCATGTGCTTATTGTTTCTGAATATACTTGCTTTTCCAGTCTTTGCTCATGTTCTAGTTATGTTTCTTGTTCTCTTAGTAATAAGTTCAAAGATATTTTTAAAATATTTGCAACATAAGTCTTTTGTCAGATTGTGTTTTTCAATATTTCCTGCAGTCTATGGGCCATTTTTTCATTCTCTTAATAGGGTATTTTTCAGAGAGAAAGCTTTTTAAAGTTGATGAAGTTCACTCTGTCATTTTATTTTTATGGATTAATTAATAACAATAATTGTTATTATTATTATTTTACAGATTCTAATTTTGGTGCCATGTCTAAGAACTCTTTCTTTAACCCAAAGTCATAAAGACAGAGATTTTGTTCTATATTTTCTTCTAGAAGTTTTATGTTATAGTTTTACATTTTATATTTAGATCTATGATCCATTTTTGAGTTATTTTTTGTATATGAGACTCAAGTTGAAGTTCTTTTTTTTTTTTTTTTTTGTCTTTGATATCCAGTTGTTCCAACCTCATTTGTTGGTAAGACCATCTTTTCTCCATCGAATTGCTTTTACACCTTTGCCAAAACCAGCTGTGTTCCTGTCAGAAAATGTTTCTGGACCCTACTCTGCCCCACTGATCTATGGAACACCACGATCTCTTGGTTTCTGTAGCTATGGTGTGAACCTTAACAGTCGGTGGGGTTGAGTCCTTGAACTTTATTCTCCTTTGCCATTTTTTTCTCCTAATTTAGTTCCCTCTGTTTCTGTATATATTTAAAAATTAGTTTATATCTGCAAAATAACCTTGCTGGGATGTTAATAGAAATGATATAAACAAAAAGATAATTTGGGCAGGATGGTCGCCTTTAATATGTTTATTCTTCCAGCCTGTGAGCCCATTATGCCTTTCCATTTATTTAGGTCTTTAGTTTTTACTAATGTTTTGTGGTCTTCAGCAAATAGATCCTATACATGTTTGATGAGACTTACAATAGTTCATTCTTTTTGGAACTAATGTAAATGGCATTAAATGTTTACTTTCCAATTGTCCATTGCTAGTATATAGAAATATGATTGATTTTTGGTGTTGACCTTGTATCCTGTAATCTTCATATCTAAGAATTTTTTTTTACTCTAAGATTTTTGTTTTTGCATTTAGTTTGAGTATTTTCTACATAGACAGTCAGGTCATTGGCAAATGGGGCAGTTTTATTTTTCCCCTTTCTAGCTTGTATTACTTATATTTGTTTTTCTTGCTTTATTATGCCAGTTAGGATTTTTAATACTATGTTGACTAAGGGTGGTGAGAGTGGCCATCTATGCCTTGATCTCAGTTTTTAGAGGGATAGCTTTCAATCCTTTACTCTAGCTATTGTTCTTTTTTTTTTTTTTAAGAAATAGGTATTCTTTATCTAGTTGAATTTCCTTCTACTCCCTTTACAGTTTTAAACATGAATGTACGTTGAATTTTGTTAAATGCATTTTCTGCCTCAGCCGGTATACTCATGTGGTTTTCTCCTTTAGCCAGTTGTTATGGTGAATTACATTGATTTTAGAATATTGAACTAGCCCTGCATTCCTTAAATAAATCTCACTGGTCATATTACATTATTCTTTTTATATATTGCTGGATTCAATTTGCTAATATTTTGTTGATTTTGCATCTACATTCATGAGGTATATTGGTCTTTATTTTCCCTTTTTGTACTGGCTTTGTCTGGTTTTGGTACGAGAGTACTGCCAGCCTCATAAAATTAGTTGCGAACTGTGGTCTTCTATTTTCTGGAAAAGATTATGTAGAATTGGTGTTACTTTAAAAACAAATGTTCAGTAGAATGAACCATTGAAACCATCTGGAACTAGAGATTTATTTTTGAAAGTTTTTTTTGAACTACAAATTTAATTTTTTTACTACCTTAAGAAAGTTTTCAGTCAAAGCCATACGTTCGTTGGTAGGACTATAGGTGATGGCTTGTAGAAAAGTAAAGGAAACATGACTGGGAATTAAGGAAAGGGAGTCCTTGTCACATGATGGCATTATGTTTACTAACACTGTTGTCTGCAGTAGAAAATGGACCTAGGAAACTGCTTTATCAAGCTATTGACATTTCCAAAATTTTTTCGTAGGTACCACCTGGCTTCTTCCTGCTTATAGAACATGTGATAGGAGAGAAGATAAACTAAAGAAAGACTGTTATAAAAGTAACCAGGACTGGATGGCTTTAAAATTGTTCAGCTTCTTATCCTGGAGAATAATGCTAAAATTAAGAACAATTGCATCACAGCAAAGATGAAATACAGGCTACTTTCAGGAAAGCATGGTCCAATGAGGAACCCAAAGGTGTGACTGTCATATCCCTTGTCAAGAACTCAGAAAGATGACATGTGGCCATTCAGAATACCTTCCAGTTAGAATGAAGGTCCTTTAAAGGGTTTAAGTGTGTGTCTCCCAGATCCTTTCAATCAAACAGCAGGGCTTCTGAGAAGTAGAGAAGCTGTGTTTCTCAGCTCTCTCATCAGAAAGTCAAGGTAGGGAAGGGCTGCTCTTCCAGAAATTTGAGGGTGTGGCCTTTGTCTAATGGAGTATATTCTATAAAGATTCATAGAAGATTCACAAAGTTTGGAAAACAGAATTACATATGCAAAACCATTTCTGGACAGAAAGGGGCAGATATTATATAAAATAATATGGAGTCAATTGACCCATACATACTCCTGACAGGAAGCCAATGGAGAAAACTGCTCAGTTGTGAATGCATGTTACCTTTCATGAAACCGGGAAGACGACTCACAGGGTAGAAACAAGTCCCCAGAGTGCAGAGCCTAGAGCCATGGAGAATTATTCCCAGATCTTGAGACGTAATCAAGGAGCTTTAAACCTTTTCCCAGTTGGAATGGAGAATTGCTGTGGACCAGTGACTCCTTTGTGCTCCCTCTTTTCCTCCCTGTTGAACAGAAATGCCAGTAGCTGTTCCCGCCTGTCCGTCCTAGCACAATATGTTGGGTGTACGGAAGGTAAAGAAATTGTTCCTTAATTTCTCAAGACTGTAGAGGACAAAGGACTAAACTCAAGGCACTCTACTTAATGAATTACACTGAGGACATCCATGCACACATAGATATAATTTGTATGGTGATATTCTTGACTTTGAGCTGATGTCTTAATAGGATGAAACTTTTGAGGCCCTTGGAAGGGGATGAATGCATTTTGCACATGGAAGAAATGTAAATAATTTATGGCCAAAGGGTGCAAATTCCCTCTGATGATTTTAAAAATAGATACAAAGATCATCTCTCTTTGGGTGTGGGCTGGACTTAGTGGTTTGCTTCTGATGAGTAGAATATGGTAGAAATGACGGTAGACCATTTTCAAGATGAGGTTAAAAGAATGTCACAGCTTATAGTTTGGGTTCTCTCTCTCTTGGATCGCTCATTTTGAGGGAACACATGTAATGAGCAGCTCTATGGAGAGGTCCATGTGGCAAGTTTCCTGTCAATAGCATCGTGGCTTTGAAAACAGAACCTCTCATTTCTAGTTGCGTCTTCAGAAACTATGACCCTGGCCAAGAGTTTGACTGCAATCTTTTCTTTTTTAAAAGAGTAACAAAAAAAAATTACTTCTTTTTAGAGAGAGGGAAGGGAGGGAGAGAGGGAGAGAATCCTCAATGTGAGACAGAAATATTGATCGGTTGCCTCGCATACGTGCCCCAACAGGGAATGAACCTGCAATCCAGGCATGTGACTGACGGGGAATTGAACTGAGGAACTGTTGTTTTGCGGGGGACATCCAACCAGCTGAACCACACCAGGCAGGCATTTGGCTGCTGTCTTGTGCGAGACCCTGAGCCAGAAATACCCAGCTTAGCTACTCCTAGATTCCTGATCCTTAGAAGTCATGTGAGGTAATACATGTTTGCTGTTTTCAACTGCTAAGTTGGTTATGTAGCAATAGATAAATACTACACTCTCTAGGTAGCTCACTTGTCTCTGGTATTTTGCCCTGTAAATTCTCGTCAGCTTGCCCTGTCTCCCCAGCTCTGCTAGTCTTCAGGGCTCTGTTAGGATTCCTCCTTCCTGTGCTGAAGCCGGGACGTCGCTCCCAGCTAGTAACCTGAGGAAATCAGAATGATCACCTATTTGTTTCCTTTCTCTAAGAGGTCATAGTCCTAGGCGGCCTGTTGTCCAATGCCTGAAAACCATTGTTGCTCTTTTTGTTTTGCTTTGTTTTTACATTTTGTTTGTTTTTCTAACTGCTTAAGGTGAGAATTGATCTGGTTCCTTTACCACGGCCAGAACTAGCTTAAGTCTTGATGTCCATTTAGATGTGAGCGCTACTGGGAGTTCGTATCCTTACATAACTCAGTGAAAGAGTTCTTTGTATTTCCTAAGGTTTGAGGGTTTCTGGGAGGGGAAAAGATTTAAGATTAGCTTTAGGTAGTGAGAGGCTTTGGGCCAATAAGTGAAGAGAATGAAGAAGGGCTGAAGGCATCAAAGCCAACTTTCTATGTAGAAAAGCATGGGTTATAAAATGCAACACGTGAGCACCTTGTGTATGAGAACAGTTGGTTCCACTTATGCTGACGCTTGGTCACTTACCTCCACCCACAAAAGCAGTGCTTGGTTGATGCTAGCTACCATCTGGTGACATATGTATTGACCTGTCTGAAGCAACATATTTTTCCCAGCTGCTCTTTTCTTCCCTCTAAGGTTGGTAATGCACACATATGCCACAGGCCTGCCTTTTCTCCTCTAGCTCACCATACGCAATTCACTCAGTTCCAAATCACGCTGTTCTTGCTTTCACATACATACATACATACGTGAAATTTACTCAGACGCCCTTTAACTGATGCTCTTGTTTGCACATCTAAGTCTCTTCTAGCTAAAGCCCAGAAAATTCCCATAAGTCATTTCTGTCGTAGGCTTGCTCTCTGTAAGCCAGATAAATCATTCTGATAGTAAGGCTCAAGAATTGGAGTTGGAATAAAATACCATGCAGACATTAATTTCCATCGTCTTCTAAAGCATCTTAGAGAATTTCTTGAGAACTTCCACATCTTTTTGGTATAAATTGTTGAATTAGGTAGGGTGGTGTAAAAAAAAAAAGATGTATGAAAAGCAATCATTTATCTTTCAAAAATTGATAGTCTAGTAGGAGAAATATGTATACAAGACACTACAATCCAAATGATTTATAAAAGCCTTTGAAAATATACCAATAAATTATAACAGTATTTCAAATGGGAGGAAGAAAGGAACTTGCTGGGAAGTAGGCAAATCTTTCTGTAACAATCAAGATTAACCTCACCATGAGGAATTGGTAGGGATGACATGTTGGTAGTGGGAGGAAAAGGCAGAGATGGAAACTTACACAGGCAACCTGTACTTCGGAGGAGTATATTAATTTAATCATATAGCTCATTTGTTTTAAGGAATCAAAAATTTATTCCAATAAATGCATACAATTTAATACGCATTCCTACATTTCACTCTGATATTTTTGTTGTCATTGTTAAAATTATACGAGAAACATTTAGGACGTATTGTAGCGGAGGTGTTTCATTGAAACTAGCCTCCTGTTTTAATGACCTGCTGTATTTCTTAATAAACTGCCTCTGATTTCTTGCCTAGTTTTAAATCTGTATAATTGAGTCCCATAAAAAGGAGTGTGTAGGTTCCTAAGTAACTCAGGTATTTCTTGAGTATCTGGGTACCCACACCCACCCCAGTAACTCATTTTAGAGCTTTTGCAAGACAAGGTTTGGAGACAAATCACTCTTGACAAACTCACCTAGAGGGTCTTCGTGTTTGTTTTTAAACTCCGGACCACTCAAAGAAAGTTTCTAGGACCCAGCTTATTCAAACAATGGCTTTCCTTTGAAATAAGATCATCTGCCTCTCTGAAAGGCATAGTAGTCACCTTTGACACAGGAACAGAAGGTAAAACAGCAAAGGATGTGGGGAGCCAATCTCCGTGCTGGCATTTTAAAGAAATTGATTTGCATTAACTGTTATTTCTAGGTGTCTGGCACAGTCCAGAGGGTGCAAATGGCATGTTAGATGAATCACCCTTGAGTCTGATCTGAAAGGTTTGATGTAGCCAAGAAAAAATGTGCGTAGGTACCAAACGAAGAACTGCAACAAAGGAGGCAATAGTATATAAGGTTGAATTTCCCCCCAAAGACAGAAATAGCTAAAATATATTTAATGTACAAAAATGTAAAAGAGGCAAAATAATCTCACCTGTCTTGATATCTTTAGAATACAATATTCAATATCGGTCTCCTTAGTGTCAGTCTCATTAGGAGTGTGTGTGCGTGTGTGTGAGAGAGAGAGAGAGAGAGAGAGAGAGAGAGAGAGAGAGAGAGAGAGAACTGATGAATGGGAAACATGGGAAAGTGGAAGATAAGGTGGGGGGATAAGGGGCTCTGAATTGTCAGGGTGTCTACTGTCTTGGGAATTTTCAAAACACACTCCATGACGAATTACATTATCTCCAGGCTTAGAAAATTCCTAGAGACAAAGATGGGAAGAAAAGTCAAAGGTCTTTTGTAAATGGGGCGGCAGCTTTGTGCTCAAGACTGCACTAAGTTTTGCTTTGTGTGATGTGCGACGGGGAGAGCTCGACCAAAGGAGGAGCCTGGGTAGGGGGTGGGGTGGGAAGAGGGAGGCACTTCTACCTGCTCACACCTCCGCTGGGGGTGGGCGAATGGGTGCGGTGTAAGGATGCAAATAGGGATCCCAGAGCAGCCAATCAGGAGTCAGGTGAGGAAATTTGGGTCCCCACCCCGTCCCAACCGGGCTTGCAAGCACGTGTGCGGTGTTCTGGGACCTTTGTCCCGCAAAGTCACACTTGGCGGGCAACCTGGGTCCCTTTTTCTTGTCTGTATCTTTTCTCCTCCATAGCCTACCTCGAGTGTCGAGTCTTCCCCTCGTCCCCCCACAGGTTAGCTCCCGCGCAGCTGCGGGTAAGAGACTGCGGCACCCGGTCTCGAGTCGGGTGCGGACACTGGCGCGTCGGGTCGCCGGGACTGCGGCTCCCACCCCTGGCAACCCGGCGCGGGTGCGCGCGGCGAGCCCCGGCTCGGACAGCGCGGCTCTCCGGCCCGCGCGGGGCGGTCCTCCTTCCGTCTCCAGGCAGCGCTGCCCGCCTTGCGCTTGCGGGCTCTCGGCTGACTGTGGGTCGGTCCTGTGGGGCTCCGGAAACTCCTGCAACGTCCAGAACACAGAAAATAGACTCATCACCTAATTCGCCAGGGAGCCGGAGAACTGCGGGGCCGTGGCGCTGCCTGCCCCCGCTCCTCCCCCACC